>JANSTV010020004.1:0-16188 GCA_027564135.1 Lestremia cinerea
TAACCGTTACGCAGAACGATTTTCACGTTATCTATTCCTCCCGTTATTTTATCATTCATCCTGCTGTCGGCGTTTTCAACAATTTTGGTGGGCCGATTTGAATCTGTTATCGAGCAGAGACCCAGCGTTATTGGCACCGTCTCTTCCAACTCTCTCGCCCATTGACATTTCAGCTCTTTGCCGTCGATTAGGTCGCTGTCTTCGATCGTGTATGATAATGACGTATCTGAATTGAGAGCACACAAAAATAGTTCCATCGATAGAAGCACACTCGCACGACGATCGTCCCACACTCAGCCACTTACACACTCGCATGCCCAAGGTGTGAATACGTCGCATGAGCTCTGTATTCGTCTGTCTGACAATAAAATTTATATTCAGTCTATCGCTTGATTTTCGGTTGGCATATTTCTTTTAGTTTTTCTTTCGATTCTTCGATAACACCCAGTCTTGAATTTAACGTGAAATTATGGATAAAGGGGTGCTCACGATTTTTATTTTGGGCTACAGATTACTCTTCTTGAGTACACCGTTTCAATGAATCGTACGGGGCACAATCTGGCAATTTTCTTCTCGTCCCGAGGTGACATGATTTCATAATATTTAGAGTCACAATACTCTTCGAATTTTGCCGATTTCATGTAACGCGATCATTCGATACCTTCCCCTATTTTCGCATTGGATTTCCGAGATTGCTGATATCGCATCTGCATTTAATCTGGCGGACTGACTGATTTAGCAAATCGGTTAGAATTATGAACGGTCGAACGATTTAACACGTTTCAAAATATTCAAACAGCTTTAATTTTTATAAATGGTAACGATTAACCTTCGATACACGTGGAATATTCTAATCGCAAATTCAAACAAATTTCACCGCACGTGAGTAATCAACCGATAAAATTAATTCTAATATTCGATAATTCTAAACAATTTACATTGCACAATTCCGACGAGATGTTGCAATACGTGAATGAAACGAAAATAAAAACGATTATCCTTGAAATTCTCATCGATTCAAACGAATGGCAGGTGACAGCAAGCAACTAAGATAATATGATTCTCTCATTTCCAGCGAAGGGATGTTAATGACAGCGTTCCATTAACAACTCTTTTCTTCTTCTCCTTTTTTTAAAAATTATGTCTGGGGTGCCCGTATGGCGGCAGTGCCACCTCAACGCTCAGATAGAAAGTTGGCTTTTTGCAAATTATAATTCATATTTTACCGCAACACATACATGCTGTAGAAGGTCGTGGCCTTGTCATCGTGCGCGAGTTGTTCCTGGATCCACCATTTTTGAGTGAACTCTAGACAACGTACTACAAATCGAACGGTCGATACGTTCCCTTGTTGTTTCCACCGCATCGCAATTATGAAACATTTTTCCTAATTCTGCATTGGTGTTTGCTTTGAAGAATGGCTAAAAATATACAAAAAGGATTCAAGAGCTTCGCGCTCAAATGAAATGGATTGGGGTCACCTTTCTAATGGCAAAGGTATTTCCCATAAGGTCTTCATACAATTTCAAACGCCTCCACTCCGTGATGGTTTCATCCTCATGCATTAGCATCGGCTTTGATTCCAAAGGAAATTTCGAGAAGGTGTAGGTAGCTATGAAATTCAGAGCTTTAGAACAACCACACCAAAAATTTCATCGATATCCAATCACGAAGCTATTTCATGTAACGCGGTCATTCGATACCTTCGAATTCAAGAATATAATTAAGAATTCGTAAGCCAATTATTACGGGATATTTACGGATTTCAACCTTTTGCTCTTCAGATTTGGATTGCTGAATAGACCAATTAGTTCAGACAGACTTTCTTGTACTTGTAAACAAGAATATTCGTTTTGTTTATGACGTTTCTGAATACTCGCAGCTCTTGTAATGCCACTCCACTTGCATTATCTCTCTTGAACAGCAGGCTCTAGTTCCGTGGACAACGCATTTCTTTCATCGATAATACATTTTCTTTGAATTGATTTGCTTCGAGTTGCACGGCAATGCCAGGCACTCCCCGCAACGATACTCAGTCTTTGAGACCCCAAGTCACTGATGATCCATTTCGCTGCTCATTGCTCAACTCATTGAGTACCATTATCTCGAATGAAACTAGAAAATTTAGCCTTGGAAACACGTGGAGCAAGTCTATCGAGCATTTTAGACACATTCCAGAGCACGTGATTAATCAGCTGGCAAAGCAATTTAAACTTATCGGTAATTCTGCTCTGTTACGAGAAACAAATTACGAGCCGCATTTGGTTACATCCCAAATCCTAGTTGATGCTTTAGGAGTAGCTCATGAATGAGGCGATTCATCGAAGCTCAATACCCATCGTTTTGCATGCAGTCATTGAAGCGGCGAACTCGAGATGGGTTTTGGGTATTCCTGTCGCTCGTCTGGTTGTTCACCTTGACTCATTCAGAACGAATTTCCATGCATTTTGCAAAATCGTTTTCATTTATTTCCTCACTGATTGCGCTGCATATATTTTTTCTCTCGCATACGTTCAAAGTCGATCAATTGAAAATATGACAGGGTCAAAATTAATGCAATGGTTTCACTTTTCGTGTATCGTCTAGTTTGTTAACAGCACACAAAAACATAAATATTTATATTAAATGATCAATCAGTTTGTCAAAAACTGACAAACAAATCATCGTCGTTGACGTTGCATAACGCACACAAAATTTCCATTAAAATGGAAACCAGTTGAGAAACGTCATTCGGGGATTTTTATTAATGTTTTCACTGAGACGCGACTGCAAACGACAATACTCGTAGTTTGTCTAATAGATTAGCGAATTGTCTTAGCACCTATTGCATATGTGGCCGTCATGTGAGACACTTTGATGAGACGCTCACATTTGGATACACAACGATTTGCTTGTGTTATTTAAGTAACAATTCTTTTTGAATAATAACATCGCAAACAAGCATTTATCTATCTGACCTCTGAATATTTAAGAATTGACATCTGGACAGACCCCTTGCGGTCAGCCCTATTTGGACAGCCAGACATAGCTGGCGAATCCAATCCCCATTCGTACGCTCGCTATCTACAAATGACTGCTCATGCAAAAGAGGATATTGGCCTGAATGAGTTAAGCAATTGTCTGAAAACATTTATTTTTAGAAATCGAAATTGCCAATCAATATTTGATTGTCGATAACACATTCTCTACTGCATTGCATTACATCACCGGCAGAGAAAAACCCCCAGCACGGTGAACATGTGTGTTTTGTAAAATTTCTTATCGAAATTTTTTCCTTTGAATGAACTCGAAAAGAAAATTTCTCCGTCGAAATTGAATGAATTATGAACATTTTTTCAGAAATAATTTCATCCACAAATTCGTATAGACAAATATTTCTCTTCGACAATATTTCCATTTTCATATCCATTCATTGGAAAACACAATACCCATCGTTGTTCGTTGTCAATGCAAAATGACATTCGTTTGACAAAACATCATTCGAAACAACAAATGAAAATTGTTGAATAATGGCATTAACAAACTAAATGTGAACGTTTCAATTTTCATTTAATTGTAAAACTGACGAATAAACGAACGCTTTCGGAATTTCCAGAGCAACATTCAGGAACAAACAGTGACTCAAAGAACGAATGAAACGAGTGAGGGAGAGAGAAAGAGAGTGAATGAGTTGAATATGGAAATTGGTGAATGCACGATTTCGAGCCAATCTGATAAATGATGTCGATTTTGAAAACCGGGTATCGCGTCTTCTTCAGCTGTCTCAAAACAAACGCATACGCAGTATATTACTAAAATGAAGGTTTCATTTAATTTTATTGCAAAGTTTCAGATAGGGGTGCCTCGCTAAAAAAAACAATCCAATTGATTCGATTGCGCACACTGACAGCATTTTCAAATCCAACAATGTCTTTGTTATTATTCAATGATATTGTCAACCAGCTGATCGACAACAGTTTTTATGCCCATTGACATTGGCGTTGAATCACGTTCGGTTGGTTGAAAAAGTCCTCTTTTGAATTGCTCATCGGAAAGGAAAAACCGTTTCGTTTTCAATTTACATTTTTTTCAATAAGCTTTGCCATTTTCAGGTGAGATCCACAACGGCCAATATGGGAATGTAGGTGTGTGAGCGAAGTCAGTGTGAATTGTTCCAATTTTTCACGATTCATCGCATCCGACATAACGACCGACTGAATGCAAATCCAAACGAAATATCAGAGGAGAAAACCAGCACACAGCAACACAGCGGTGTATCGTTAGTTATTTATGAGATTCAAAGCCACGCTGGCTCGGTCGTTTATACGTATGGTTGGCGTTCGGTGGTGCCATTACTTCTTGAAGTACACCATACCCTCGATCTTGAAGACCTGGAAGGAAGAATAATGGGGGAAACAAACCAGAAAAAGAGAGAGAGAAAAAAATAAAATGGAAAAATCAATAACAATGCATTTCAAAGTATACTTGATTTTAATTATGCAAACGTGTGGTAAAATGTTGATGTTTTATCCCTAACATGCATCCATAATAAATGATGCTATTCAACCGTTTTGTTGCAATACCTTTGCCTTTACCTTTGCACACATTTGAATCGAACAATTACAGTGTAAACGAACGGTTTCATACAACCCCAAACAGGATGCATGCATACACTCTTGCACTCATACGAATAGGCCGTCCGACTCACATATGACACCATTATACCATCGCTTCACAACAGCTCACATATCCATTTAACAAGGGAATCGAACCACACTTTCGGCTTTCACTGGAAAAAAATAATAAAAAATTTCATTTCGAGCACACTTAATTAATTGCTTCTAATTAATATTAATTTAAATTTTGTTGCCGCCATTTGAATGATCCATGTCATTGGCAAGCTCCTCGACTGAAAGCATTGAGTTCCAATGAATTGGAGGCCATTGATCGATTGTTGCTGCAGCTATCCGCAGAGAAATCAAGTCTATGTACACTCGAAATAATAGTGGCCTTTAACCTCGCTCTCACTTATTCCATCCCATGAAGACTGTATCACGTTCTAAATATATATTTCTCTCCCAAGAAAATCTACGTTAACACCATCACCATAAGCATCGGAGCACAATACCCGCCAATGACAACAAGACATAAAACATATTTTCTATTTTTCTTTATTTTTCTTCGGCTTATTCAGTTTTTGCTCTCTCTTTCTCGTTTAACTCTTTACTCGTTTTTTTACTATTCGCTCATTTCTTTCGATCTTGCTAAAGTGTTTCACTGCGAAAATTGTATTAAATTATAGTTTACAGTTCGCTGCACTTATAAAAACACGATAAACAATGTTTATTACGAAAAACGTACAAGTGAATTCGAAATGAGTGCAGTAACACACAAACACACGCTCGATCAAACACTCTGAAGCGATTCAATGCACAAACATTTTCGTGAATTTCTTTTTCGCTTCAACCGTTGCAAATGGTTTTGTTTCATTGATTACCATGTTCATGGCAGTTCCAATGTGGTTTCATTCGTCATGTAGAATGGTATTACCCACTATGGTTCAACTGATATGACCACATGATTCTAATTGACTGATGCTCAATCGAATTGGAAAACTTCATTTCGAAAGGTTATAGTTGGGTTAAATCTTGTCTTTACCCATCCGTTTGGTCATTGATTCCAAGCGTTTCAGAATTTCGCATGGAAACCGAACTGGGCGTTGTTTCCATTCAGGTGGTCAGACAACTTTAGTCTATATTGCTACGAGCAATGTGGCGGAATTGCCCTAGTCTCCCTTGAGGACCACTGTTTCAATGTCGACTAATCAGAAAATCTCATTAAAATTGTCAGTTCGTACAAAACTATCAATAATAATCCATTTCGAATGGTTTTCCTCGACAAAACAATGAATAAGATCGAAAAGAGCAGAGAGAAAAAAACCTGCTGGAATTGACGCCCCCACAAAAACTGAAAAACGTTTAATTATCGATTGTTGTTATTATCACAACAAACACCAAAGCTGAAAGCTGGAGTTACGTAAATTAGATAATCGTGATCAACACCAATTATTCAATTTTATTTTTTTCTTCATTTCAATCAATGAACTGAAGCAAAAAGCTTCAGTTTCACTCGAAGAAATGGTAATCAACTTTAATTGCATGACAATGAATGTTAAAATGGTTATTTTCGATAATTCCAATGGGCTTTCCAACATCACAAAAAACCCACACCGAGCCAAAACAATAGCCGAAAAAACAAACAAATATATTTCGATCTTGAAAATCGCACCGAGGATAATTCCTGTCTTTCGTTTATTTATTTTGGATGGAAACAGCGAGATCGAAACGAAAATAATATAGACCGAACGCCATTCGTTGTTGTGACTACATTTATCAGATGATATGGTGCGATCGTTACTGTGTGCTTTTGTGCTGATGGCTATGAATATGTCGCGTGCCAGCCATTTAGTGAAATTGTCACGTGAACTGTTTGGTTTATGACAATTTTTAATAGTTTACATTGCATTACGTTGAATAATGATTGCGTAACCGTTACCGTAATGCATTTAACGAATTATATGAATTAAATGTAATTCAACAGCAAGCTCACGGAACGGAACGATGCCAATTAGTCAGGCGGTGCTCGATGATATTAGCATATGTGCATGACGTTTACTGACCGGCCGGCCGGTTTATTTTACTTTTTCTCGATCAATTCATTTTTATTTTAGTTCCAGATTGAGACGAATACACTGATTGCATTAATTACGATCAAATTATCAATAGTTGTGGCTCTTGATTCGCGATCCTAAGACGGTGAGAGGTTTCGATGTCGTAATGCCCGTACTGTTCCGAGTCGTTGCGCTTACGGAATTTCTCGCTCGTAATGACGTTGTTCATTTGATATTGGAACGAAAGATACTAAATGAAATTTTGTGGACTACTAAATGCGGTACTATTTGGAATCTTCCTATATGGCCCGAAACAATCCGTCAATTGGCACATTAAAATGAATATTTTCGATAATTTTCATTCATTCCAAGGTATTACCTCGTATAGTTGGAATGGACACATATCAGAAATATTATCCAACAATTATTTCTGCATAAAAATATGTCCGTTTGCATGTCGACAATGTATTTATTTTTTCATAAATGTTGAATGTTGAACATTGATCGATAGTTAACTTACAAATAGGCTTGGGTGATTTTCAGATACACGCGTTTGCCTATGCCCTGGCGTAGTGTAACGATTCGATTCGACATGGTGGGTGATTTGAGAACTCGCGATCGTATTCGCAAGTGGTTGATTGCATAATGAATGCTAACTACCGAGCCGAACTTTGGCCATAACACTGCAATGCAAGTTTAATGACCCTCAACTGCATTCGGAAGTTTCTTCAGAATATTTTGCGACGGCAATTAATGACTCCGGCCGGATTTTCATGAACATATTTTTCAAACTAGGCACATTTTCGTTTTGGCATAATTTAAAATTGTTCCGTTTTGGCAACGTTTCGGCTCTACCAGGGTAGCAGAATGTCTTTCTTGTCGTTTTTATAGAACGCGTTAGGCTATTTTTTCGTCAGTTTTGCTGCTGCGGGTCGACCATTTTCATTTGGAGATTGCTGGATTATGAATGTTAACCATTTGTTTGGCTTTCCATGGCACGGCAATACATAATAATGTTCAAGAAAATGTATGCTTTTTTCCCTTTTTATGAAAATTCTCATCCGCCTCGACTGCTAATAATCAGATTTAGTGTGCTTTGGCACGCGAAAAAAATGTATCGCCATTCGATTTGGATTTCGGCAAACCGAAACTCTACAGTACGAATTTCATTCACATTCGATTGCGATTTCAATCCGAAATCCAAAGAAAAGGATAGAAACAATGGGTTATGCGAATCCCATGCGATTGATTCGGTGGATTATCGCTTGTTTGAATCGCTAAGTCAACTTTCTCTGGAAAAACGAGAAGAATATCCTGCACGAAAGAAAATCGAAGAGTTTCCATGTAGAAGGATTTTCTTACGAATTTCATGAGGACTATTGCGTCGCGACGCCGAGTGACATTGAAGAAAAAGACATTTTCTCTTCTTCTTTTTTGCGATAAAAGATATCGAAGCGATGAATGGCTTTTCTATCGAACGCATAACAGCCAATTCACTTGAACGATTCTACGAATCGCACGTAATTATTGCGAACGTGTGCATTGTGGGTCGACACGAAGCGCATGATGACGACTCTGGTGAATCGAACGGTTAAACGAAAATGAAAATCTCATTAAGAAAAATTCTGAAATAAATTTTCGGTCGTCTAATGAAAATTTTCGGTGTTGCGTGCATGTATGCGGTGCGTGTCAAATAGGTGATTGACCATGAATGTGTATGAAATTCTTGTTATGTTCATGTCATCGCCAATGTGTCTGGGTTAATATGTCAGAACATCAAAAATAAAATAAGGAAATTGGAAAAAAGAAAATAAAAAGAAAGGAAAGAAAAAGCGATTGGAAGCAGATAACGACGCCAGAAGAAAGAAACTTTTTCGAGCGAAACCAGCGACGAAAAATTTTGACATTGCCTTAGGTCGATTCGGTCGATTATTTGTGAATGTACGTCGCACACATATTCCTCGTGTAGGCAATGCGTCGTACACTGATAACCCACAGAAAATTTCTCTCAGTGGGCTTTTTTGCTCGGCAAAATTATTATTGAGTTTTCCCTGAGAGTTCATTTCATTTGATATGGCCGACTGGGTCATGTTGAATTAATGCTGCAAATGTGGAATACAATTTTCGAATTTCGTTTCACTGTTGCCGGTTTGTGCTAAGGCACAAATACCAAATTCAAGATAATTGAAAAACGCATGTCCATTACCGTTGGATGAGTGAATCTGCATTTGAAAACATAACAATTTCTGGAGCGAGCACATTCAACCGATTCTAACAAAAAAACGCTCGCTCTTTTTTTTGGCAAACGAACATTCCATTTCAAAAGATTTGTTTCTCCGATAGCGTCAAATGGTCCGATCTCTGACTATAATCAAATGACCATGTTGCGACTATAAAAACCCATGTTGCTATTTGCTTATCCAGACGTTGACATCGAAAAACAAACGAACGTCCTACTTTCACGGACATTCCCAAAGATAACACACCACTTGAAACAACAATCAACCCACCAATGCATAGTAAATACATGCCAGCTCATCGACAAAATGAAAAGATAATTTAATTTGGTTGAAACTCTGGTTGGTGTCGATAATTGATTTTCCATTTGGTTCAATTGCCCTCGTTGGACCATTCAATATGTGCTCATCGGTTGACCGAAAAATAATAACAATTCCATTGATCAACTCCACTCATTGGGTCAAGCCGTGTCAATTCAACTTATGAAATTATTTTCAATGTTCTTCGTCATCGGAACGAAACATAATTTTGATAACGAACGAAAATTCCATCCAATCGATATTGAGTACATAATGAATCGGCCAAATTATTTATTCTCGTTGATTGCCAAACTAAATGCTGTTTCGTTTTTGGATGACAATTGACAAGATGATTAATGTCACAAAGTGTATTCGCCAGAGTCTCGTCTGAAGGCTACCAATGAAATCGTTTATCTGATAAATTACTATCTCCATGAAATATTTATGCAATTTTGAAGCTTCACCCTCCTAATCTACGACAATGCCCCAAGACATTTCACCGACAGAAACCCCAACGACAGAAGGACGAAGAAAAACCCACAAATCAATCAACCATCAACCAATCAATTTCCCATCCAACCAGCATCGCTTGTCGAAATCCATCAGTTGAGTTTTGCTTGCTTTTCATTAATCTGTTTCGAGATGATGATCGCCATAATTTGAAGATGGCATTGCTCGAGTATCCCATCGCAAGATACCGAAACTAATGCTTATCGCCTGAATAGCCAATTGTTTATAATTAGCGTTCATTCGGATATTTATAAATGACTACCGCTCAGTCATTGGGAACGCACTCATTTCTCTTGAGTGTATGAATTGATTTCTGATTTGGCGCATCAAACACTCGTCAACAATGTTTGTGTAGCATGATGTTTACAACGGCCGAAAGCAACTACATATTCAAATTAATCGCAATGCCCGAAAAGTAAATTACACGCACGCCTTTAATCATTGATCAGCAGACAGATACATGCCCACACATGCACTCATTCCGATGAATACATTGGCCCGTGTGAGCCGGCGGGGAGACTAATAACATGATTATTAGATAATTCTTTATCGGATATTCATTAATCTAAACACCTTGACATACAGTTGCAAAGCACATTGCCGATTAAAGGTTCAAGTTCAATGCGATACGCAATCGCCATTCGAGCCAATGGCCCGGTTTTTCCCCTTGATTATTTCCTATTCGTTTTGTCACATGTATATTTTTTCTCTCGGCTGGTTTGCTGGAAAAGGAAAAACATTCATTTGTTTGCATTATTTTCGATTTGATTGTTGATGGTTGTTTGTTAAAATGTACATAATCAACTCGTAAAGCTGTTCGGAAACGATAAATGAATAAAACATCGGTTAAGCGAATGACCAATGACAAGTTCACACAAACAATAGAGCGGTGCATGCATCTATTTTGTACACCGTAGGTCATAAGCTGTGATGATGTCAATGAAAATCGATCGGCTTTAACCGCTAAATCGTCAACTCCATTCACTATGGGCCGGTCTCCCAAACGATTGTTGGTTCTGCTTTAGATATCGATTGCTATGGCACTTTTAATGAAGATCCGCCGGATAGGAAACTGAGAAATGTTCAAAATTCAACGGCAATTTGTGTGTTGATAGAAATTGATTGGATTGGCTCAGTGTCCTATTTTTAGTCGAGAGGAATTCGCTGTTTGTTGAGAAAAGCATACTGAACACATGCTGTGAATGGATGATGGGGTTCAATGGGAAGTCGAGAAGTGAACTGCAATATTACTATCAAATTTATGTTCAAACACTGAACTCAAGGCCAAGTTTGCAATCGATGGAAAATCTCTCTGGCCAGAATCTGACGTTGTTAAAAATAGACAATATTGTCCGAGTGATTAACGAGATGCTGGCGAAAGGCAAGTAGACGATTTTATCGTCGAACATTCTGTTTAGCGAAAAATCCAACAATGAACCACATCACGCACGGAGTGGGCAGACAATTTTGCTCAGCAATTCAAATTTTATAAGCAAAATGCATTCAAGTAAACAGCTCATTCCGTACAGAAATTCCAGAGTCAATTATGATTGCTGACTGATTTCATTTCGTTCATTTTGATGACGCTTCGTGCTTCATTGTATGTATGCGGTGTTTGTGTGTGCGTTTGCGAGGCAAGTGAATGAACAATGCGTCGCGTATATTTATAGCCATTCCACTTGTGTGACAATAGAACAGGCGCATAAATAACTGACTGTTTGGATGAAATGAAAAATATGACCGTCGAATATGCCCCATCGAATGATTTATTTCGTTGGAATTGTTATTTTGATTTTCAATTGATTCGATTGTTTGTGCATTTTATCGAATGAATCGATTGAATTTCATTGATTTTTCTTTATGGATGATCCAACACGCTGAGATTGGATTGCTTGAAGGATTCACTTACTTTACTTCTTTGCTCTACTGTACTACTTTACTTCACTTATGTGGACATTTTCAGTGCGGCATGTGTGGTGCAAATAATTGTTTCTAACAAAACCCGACCATAAATTCAAGCGTAGCGGTACTTCACAGCCCTCTACACTTCGAAAAATACCAAAAATCTCTCACCAAATTACCATTGATACCAAACACACTGGCAAAAACGTTGGCCAAATATTCGCCCGGAGGGCATTCTCGATTTCGATCAAGCTTGCGGAGGACATTAAACTCCGATTATTAGATAATTAAAATAGCTGGTATACGCCATTGACTCGGAAATTTTCGTGAGCGAATTTCGCCCATTTCACACAGTTCGATCGATTTAAACAGCAATTTCTTATCGATAAGATATAATCCCTTTAATTATTTATCTCGGCAAAAACAATAATCTTCACAATCACCACCAGACTTAAATAACGGAGAAAAAGAAATTATAGTGAAAACATTTCAGTTTGGATACAGAAATTCAACTCGCATTTATTTACTTTGATGGCGATGATGGCGACAATAGCGACGATGACGAGGATCATGATGGTGATGACGTTATGGCCGATGGCACTTTGGTCGGCCCTGTTTACTCGCCTTGATGGCAACACACACACACACACTTGCACACACACAACAGTGACTGCTAATAATAACATAGTTTATTTACGTGCCTTATAGCTAAAAAAGAAAATTTTCCTTGCAATTGCTCTGGTTTTTCTTTTTGATTCATTTTCGATTCTCTGTGATTCGAGTGAGAGGCGATGCCGCTCGTTTTTGCGTCTCCATTTGAAATTCTTCATAATCCAAAAAGCGTAGCGTGAGTGTCATTCGGTAAAGACGGTAGCGAAGGCGAATGAAAAGAATTCAATTGGTCCTTGGGGGCCGTTTCATCCAGTTAACGGGAAAGCATCGTGATTGGAAGTGACGAGAAGCAGAGGAGCGGCAAGGAAACGAAAATGAATTCGAAATCGATTCAATTTGCACAAATCTTTGAAACGAATCCGGACGAGACATTAGTACACGGATTCTATTCAAACAGTTATTTCTCATTGTTTGCCCACGAAATCAAAGCAGCGATAATGAAAAACACTAACATACACACGTTCTGAGCGCAAACAACAGTTCTCATTTCGGTTTCGAATTGATATTTATTGTTTGGAGGTTCTCTGTTGTATTCCATTTGTATTTCGTTTGTTTATATTGTCGATGAACGTAAGTTTACTTACGGCCGGGTTGTATACACTTTTCAAAATGTATCCGATTTCAATCGGGGCCGAACGTGAAAAAACACACGCACACATCCAGAACCGGAGAAAATCAAAACGAGAGCATTGTTCATTAATTCAAAGTGCTGCACTACAATTTCAATTGGAAGCAAATCTTGGTGGATTTTTTGAACTTGGGTTTGAGATCAACAACAATTTCCATTACACATAAATTCCATTAGGTAAAAATAGAATGAAAATATTATTTTGGGGCCATTGATTTTCCTCCTCTGTTGGCGGCGTTTTTTCTACACCCGTCGTACGTCCTTCGTCTGTGAAAATCCCGAAAGGCAGAACAAAAACATTTACACACACTCACTGCCACGCACACACAGTCAAACGAGACGTGCACAAAGAAGTTGTTTGGATGTTTCGTTGCAGAACCGTGTCGCGTTCGCTGGATGTTTTGTTTTTGTGCTTTCATTTATTTTCCTATAAATAGTCGGGGAATGGTGTATTGTTCATTTGTGTGAATGTCTTCTTGGCGAATAATTATGCAAAATAATGCCGAATTGTTGAAACATGAACTGAGAGAATTGTAATGGCAGCTCGACAAAAGGGAGAAACATCGCGGAATATAAAGAACTCTGTGCGACAAAGCAATTGAAATGTGCGACAACTCAAGTTTGATGGTTAAACCTACAGCAGAAATGTTACAGCGTTCTCAATTTCGTTTTTCTAATTTCCGCTATCCACGTCACAAGAACCCTGAGGATGGCTGTGATTTTGTGCTCGTTCCAAATTGGAGAAAAGTTTTTCAGTTGCATCGTCCGGATCACACCATTTGGTCAATGGTGCCGAGTCATAAATGGCATTCAACCTTCGCTCGATGATAGATTATTAATTAAAGGACGTGGTATCGGTCGGATTCTTCTTTGTCCTTCATTCCAATTACTTGCCTGGTGAGCACCATCGATAGCATATCTAAAAGAACGTTGCGAAAAGTTATTGCATTTTTCAGATGTCATCCATCGTCAAGACCACTTTTTACTCAATTAGCTTCCTATAATTACGCTGAGTAGATATTGCCATTCCGATCGGAAATATCGAATGATGCAAACACCATCCGCAATTTGAATTCTATCTTCATCCCACCACGTTGCAAGTGGCTCGAACTCACGAAATTGAAATTGGAAATTCGTGTGAGAGGCGAAAAATTCTAATTGCAATTCGAGTTTGTTAATGGCAATTTTTTCTGAAACAAGCCAAAGTAACGAAGCAACGGAGCCGGCAAAAGAAACTGCGACAAGCAAAAAATATCGTTTTTCTACGAAAATCGAATATTGGTTCAATAATAAATATTCATAAATCATAAATAAATGCTACAAAAAAAAAGACAGAGAGCAATGAGAGCGTGCAAGTTTTGCCGTTCGCAGGGCGAGTTATACGCAATGTTTCATGGACCAAATAAAATGGCTCAATAAATTGAACGTTCAGCACGTCCACGATTCGTGCGTTGTTACATTTTCAACAAACAGCACACAAAGTGCCACTACATTGATATGCTAATGAATAAACAAACCACTGAAAAAAACAAGCATTCATTTCTCGACATCGCGACTGGCAATGAAACAAATTCCAACCGCAAAACCCCGAAAATATTTGATGGACACATTTTATTTTATTAATTTTTTTGGATCTTTTTTCATTTATCAAATCAGTTATGTGGAGCGATTGACTCTGCGATGGAAAAAGGCAATCGCAGCCAACATCAGCAGAAATTTAATTATTTGGTCAATACATATATACAATGTGAAGAAAAATGTCACGAATGATATTTGTCGTTCTGCGTGCTAATTGAGAGAATCACATTCAACTCAGAATGGTATTTATGACTGTTAATTTGAAAACAGGCAGGTCTTGGTAATAAAAACTAAATAAATAATCGACAGCGGCAAAATCGGCTAACACACAAACCGTCCGAATGACCGAAAATCTGTCTAAGCAACTGCGTGTGACCGCCAGCATAAGCAATAGAATAAACATCAGCGAATAAATGGCCCAGTCAGCTCTGACGCTACCAATAGCGCAGCGCAACAATAACGAGTCTTATTTTTGTTTTTTTATACTTCGTCTTTTTGTACCAAGTTGGCGCCGAAATTTAATGCATAAGCACATCCTGTGCGTAATAATATGCGAATGTAGACTCGAAACTCACTCAACTGCGGCACGCAACCAAACGGAGCACATGACAGATATGTCGATGCGATCGAAAGATGCGTATAGTGGCTCATTGGCTGAGCGAGTTTCTGATTAGCATTGCAAATGCTTAAATAATATTCGGTGTTGAGAGCGTATTTAACTTTAATGTATAATTTGTTGTAATCACTGTAACGCCAGACCATTAATGATAATCATATGGATGGTAATCGGAAAGTCCCTCTCACATAAATGCTAGAATTAACGTTGTCGCCGACCGATCGATTTTATTCGATTTCATCAATAATAAATCGTAATAATAACGAAATGTTCGTTCTTCTTTTGTCTATTTTCAGAATGAGACTATTTCATAAAACGTGATACCACTGCCATGTTGGAGCGTCGTCCATTGTTGGGTGCGCTTATATTTTTAACATTGTGTATATCGCTATGGCGGATATCAACCCAAGATGCACCAATTCCAACTGATTATTCCGCATATATTGTCACAAATCAAATTGATTTAAGTCAATCGAATGCCAACTATCGCACATGGAATGACACCAGTTCATCATCGTCATCAATTAATCCACCGGCAATGCCACCAACATCGCAGGCCAATTGGATCTATCAAGATGATTTAACAACATTGATTGATTTGAATGATTTCGAATATATTTTGAATCATGAGGATGCCTGCAGTGGTGTTGCCAACGATAATCTCGCCCAATCGTCATCACCATCGGATCCATCGTCGTCAACATATTCCGCATACACATCTGCGTCATCACACACCCAACTGTCTCCGTCATCCACTTCGACCTCTTCAATAGCATCGACAGCCACATCCGGAAAGAATAACAACAACAACGTCAACAATCAAAACAAAAATCCACCATCGGCTATAATACTCATACATTCGGCACCAAGAAACTGGCATAAGCGCAATGTCATACGTGAGACCTGGGGAGATAAACAGCAACACCAGCAACAATTTCAAAATGACTTCAATGAACGTGCTCGAATCTATTTCCTATTGGGTAGTGTCAATTCAACGCAATTACAACAAAAATTGGAAGGCGAAAACGACAAATATCGCGATATAATTCAAGGAAATTTTCTAGACGCTTATCGTAACATGACGTACAAGCATGTA
>JANSTV010020115.1:0-16187 GCA_027564135.1 Lestremia cinerea
GAGAGAGAGAGAGAGAGAGAGAGAGAGAGAGAGAGAGAGAGAGAGAGAGAGAGAGAGAGAATTCGTCAGAAAATTCATTCGACTAGTCAACCAAGCGAGTAATTTGCTAAAATTTTCAATGGGTTTGACACACATTCGACTGACGAAAACCACGAAATCGCATCAAAATTGTTGTTTTTTTGGTTTAGTTCGATGCTTGTGGGCAATGAAAACAATGCTTTCGGTGTGGTCTCCGTTCGCTTTGCCCAGCTGGGTATTGAGTCAATTCAATTGTGACAAATCGACCAGAAAAAAACCTTGCATTGTTTTGTCCATCAAAAAATGGGTT
The DNA here is from genome assembly GCA_027564135.1 of Lestremia cinerea. Lineage (NCBI taxonomy): Eukaryota > Metazoa > Arthropoda > Insecta > Diptera > Cecidomyiidae > Lestremia > Lestremia cinerea. The sequence continues at coordinate 329 of JANSTV010020115.1, forward strand.
CGCTTTGCGCATGTGCAGTCCGCTTCCATTTACAATAAGTCAATTATGAGAATCCCCTCGATGCTGCTTCACATCATCAATGGTCAGTGGACCGAGAACGATGATGGCGAAATCGCCTGTCTATGTGCGCCCGCACGAAAACGATTAAAAAAAAGTTATCGTCGATCGTTGGTGTTGATGTTGATTGATAAAAATTTCACATTGCGTTTATTTTGTCGCAAATCGATTAAAGTGGATTAGATAATTGCATGATGTTTGAATATTTTTAGTTGAGGCAAACAGCCTGCCTATAGAATGCATTACCAAATGGAGGAACTTTCGATGCCAATCGTCTCTTAGAATTGAGTAATTATGGATGATTCGAATGGAATATATGAATGAAAGATAATTATTGATTACCATAAATGGTGATTTCACACTCAACCATCGGAACGGAGCCCACTCGATCTTTTCGACTGCACCACTACATTACTACCAACGTCACAGCGTATGTGCATGGAATCGAACAAACGAAATGAGCAATCGCGATGCATTCAGCATACTAAGTGAGTAATTTAATATAGTAAAAAAAAGTAAGCTCACCGAGAAAAGAATCAAATACAAAAAAAAAATGCGAAAAAAACGAGAGAAATAACATTCCGGAGGAAAATCATTGAACGCCCACACACAATCGTTTCGAAATTTAATCCAAATGAGCCGATCATTGAATGACCACGCGTACACACACATAACCGATACCAGAACGGATTCCGGTGCTCGAATAGCATTCTCATGCGGAATAGCGCATTTCATTCCGCCGGAATCAAAATTCAAAATCCGAACTAGAACCTTTCGGCGATTTGTTTGCCATTCGACATTTATGACAAAACGTACCATCATCGCATGACGAAATCATTGTTAAACACGATTCAATTGCAAACGCACCTTTCTCATTCGCTTAGAATCGCCTCAACGATTGGCATGATAGCACCACCAAAGCGTTCAAGTATGCGAAAACAATTAAGTCATTAACAACAGCACACTGAATATGAACGCATACCGTCCGTTTGTTTGGTGTTTTTGTTGTTTCAGTGTTGCTGGCTTTGTTCCTTCAATTTTTATTTATTTTTATTTTTTTCATTTTCTGTTTTTATCTTTTTGCTTTCAGTTTTGCCTCTTTTTCTCTCTCGCTTTTGCTTGTCGGTTCGGCTCGGTGGATATTCATTCCATTGCGGGTATTTATAAGCGGCTCTATTATTGTCCGACAATGCGCACAGCTCATAACACAAAATACTTGGAACAAAGTGTCGCTAAAGATCAAATGCACGACCATTGCAAATGTGCAGAACAAACGACAGCAACAATCAATTTATTTGACAAGCATATTATTTTGTGTGTTGAAAATCGGTTGGTTGTTCTCCTTATTCGAATCGATTATTCTGGTGAGTTTTTGTGCAGCAGCCACAGCAACAGCAGGAGCAGCCCAGCATCAATCGACCATATGCGATCACTTAGCATGAAGGTTTCTGTTCATATTTTCGTGCACACACCGACAACGTTACAATGAGGGTGCGCGCATGCTTCGACAATGCATTTTGTCCCGAAGATCAACTGCCAATCAATGTTATTGTAATTCAGTCATCATCATGTTCGATCGTTCAACATCTTTATTCATTTCAAATAGCATTGCAGATTTCTCGAAAGCGATTATTATGGAAATGTTATTGAATGGCGTTGTACGAAACGAATTTGGGTTTGCGATTTTCTAGATTTTATTACATTTTGCCGACGCTGTCATATTGATCAACACATCATCGATGTGAATCATGAATAATGGATCATTTGCCTGACTAAAAAAAAATTGTTGTTGTTTCATTTGTTTGTATTTTGTTTATGTTTTTGTTTCTGTTTGTTTTATTCGCAACGTACGCAGCCCGATCTGTGAGCAAAAGGCGACCATTATGGACCAATTACAAATCAAAATGGAAAATGTCGCTTAGCTAGCGAATGCCGGACAGTCATCTGAGGCGATATGCATAGATTCAATTTGATGCATAATTGTCATCAATTAATTTCAAGAAATCACATCGAATTTCAACGTGAATGCATTTGATTCGTGTGTGGACATTTGTGCAATGAAAATTCTGTAAAAATAAATGAATGAGCGATTTCAAGGTTTTCAGCAGCGAGCACTTCAAATGATAATATCTGTCTAGAGCAACAATGACTGTTTGACAAGTGGCCGAGCTGCATGAGTTTATCGTTTTGGCCGATGTAAATAAGACATAAAACGTTAACCTTTGCAACAGCACAGCATCACCTACGGAGCCAACAGATTTCCTTTGCTGTGTGTAAACAATCTTAAAATGCAATGTTGACAGCATTTTAATTTCACACGGCAAATGTATTGCTCACAGCTGTCAAAATTGATTTCGAAATGTTCGTAAATCATTTTATTATTAATAATTTTGGGTTTTCATTAAAAACATTTTTTTTATTTTTTCTTTGAATTTTCCGTTTTCTGGCCGATTGAGTTCAGTGTAATCGATGGATGCTGCTCAAAGTTGATGGAAATGAGTTTCGAGAATTTTCTTGTTTTCATTTCTGGCTTTCATTTCTCATCGAAACTTTCCAGAATATCGTTGCGAGTGTGTCTTGAGTAAACCAACAAAAATCAATGACAATATTCAACAAGGCCGCTGTTGGCACACAATGGGCTTGGAAAGGGCTTGGGTTCAACGACTTAATTAACTCAAGAGAGACTTGATTGCATGTTTAATCTTTCACGGTTTTGTTTTTTTTTGTCAATTCCTACCACTTCCATTCATTATTTTAAGATTCGGATTTGATGAGTTTATCAGCAAATAAGACCAAAACAAACGAAACAGAAAATCAAACCAAGATAAACAAAGCGAGCCGAGAGAATAGTTCGAAAATCAAATAGTACAATTGAAATGAAAATTAAATGGCCATCATCGCATGAATAGGATGATACGGATAACTTGGGGGGGAAATGTGTGAGTGAGTGAGTGTATTTGATGTTACCAAATCAATGACCAGAAGATGATTCAGAATTCCAGGGATTTCTTGTGCTCGATCGATATTAGGGACTTTGTCAATGACAAGATCGTCATGCGAATCGTAGAGAATGAAATGAATCGAAAGATTTTATCGATTATTCTGACAAAATTCATTGCAATGAGCAAGTTGTCAATAGAGTTTGCTTTAGAATTCCCGACTCAATGGAGCGAACCAACCCGATAGGTGTGCATGAAGGCATTCGCAACGCCTCTCAATGCATTCGGCCATTTTATTTCACACGCGCCATATATTGGGCATTAAGTAGCCACCAATCAATGTTTATCAGTGAATGGTAAGTTTTATGGCAAGGGAAAGAGAACGCAGTATGCTATCGAATTAATAGCAGTAATTCATGTTGCCTTGAATGCAACCGTTTGCCAATCATGTGCCTTTCGGTTCCTCATTATGGAATGTTCCCTGCCGATTGGAAGCCTGAACTCTCTTATCATCGGCCGTTGTCATCGTCTTCGTCATCGTCATCGTCGTAATCGCCAGTTGACATGACAGACATTTCCATTATCACGATAATTTTATCTTGAGCAATCTACTTGAGATGTGATAACCGAAAACCATCAGCCATTTACCGAAATAGTGGCACACTCAACAAGTAGCCAACATTGACAGCACACTACTCGAACACGAGCCGAGTACATTGTAATGCAATCGATTTATTTTCTTCGCCTCAAAAATGCATTTAACCACTTGAAATGTTTACATTTAAACATATGAATCAAGCTTGTATTCGCTTTTCGATGTCATCGTCGACGTGCGGCAGTGCCGTTGTTTATTCTCTGTTTTAGGCGCGTCTCTTACCGTTTTTACTCTGTGCTTTATTGAGTATCGGAGGTTTCGGCAAGAAATTTAGGGTGAAAATTGAATGGGAATCTTCATCAAGCTTCGAACCGACCCAATGATAAATTTTCCGTTACCGGATACAAAACAATAACCGTTAATTCGATCGAGCACCAAAACGCATTCGTAGAAGCATATCCATGGTCCGTAGGAAACACAAAAAATAAAACAATTACCCAAAAACCAAACTTTGAAATGCGATATTTTCATGCATGGCGGAACTGCTAAAACGACTCGAATCTGCGATTATTATGAGAGTTTGTGAGGCGAATTTTAACGAGACAAAATAAAATAAAAAAAAAACAAAGACAAAAATTATCATTCGAGTGAAACCGACAACCGGAGCAATGATCAATTGATTTCGAACAATGAAATATCCCAAGCTATTCAATGAGCGAAATTACTGAGCGGCAGATATTGGACACATCTTGAAAGCTATAATTCCAACCAATAAGCATTCAATAACTCAAAGTCAACGGTGTTGACGATGAAGGTAAAATTGCTATGCGATAAATTGCCGTCAAATGTATTTTATATGGATGCGATTCAATGAAGAATCATTGTTCTGGAAATTCAGCGATGATGACGATAAGCATCACCAAATGCAAACTATAATTAAATGCTTTGATCCGAAGCATACATCAAGTTAATCATAAGATTCAAAGAAATCAACAAAATGATGCGCACACGAGAATCAATCGTTGTTTCATTCACTGAACGTCAGTCGTTTAAAATCGAATAATTGTTGATAATTACATTGACAAATGGTGTGAATTGTGTTAATTTCGATAAATTGTGTGAGATTTCATTTTATAATTATGTGAATGCTCTCGGCATCGATTCTGAACTGTTCGAAATGGGCGACTCTTGTAATCCGCACCCTGGAAATTGCCGAAAAAATCATTCGATTGGTATCATATTTTTGAGTGCTGGCAGAAAGTGCGATTCTGCGCCATTGAGACTTACACGTCAGCTTTGAAACTTCCATAAAAATACGATGTAACGGTTGAAATCGTTACCATTGCTAAAGTTCAAGTGAGGTGGATCACATCGAAAATGAATCTTCAGTCATTTTGCGTTCTCATTTTTCAAGTCTTAATTTTTTTGGTGAGTGTTTTCTTTTTTGGTCAAACATTTTGAAACTACGTTTTCGGTTCAATCTTAGACTCTGAAAGAGTCAGCTGAAGGTGGTATTGGTGTCATGTACAGGTATTATCAATTTAAGAACAGAAATCTTCAACCAGCAATGCATAAGTAAGTTTCTCATTTGTTACTTCAATAAGAGCCAGAAATCGTGAGCATATTTCGTATTATTCGCTCGAATTTTTTTTTGGTTGTCTCTAAAACATCCGATCAACTCGATATCGGAATTTCTAATTTATGTTTTGCCATAATAATCAAATGTCATTTTCCTTAGCGACAATGTCGAAGCTCCTCCATACAGACCACCAGTCGATATAGAAAGAGAAGTTGCGCCAAATGATTGGTCAGTGGAAAGACATTGTGATAGCCAAAATTGTCTTGAAATGCGTCCACCGATCCCAATGCAAATCGGAATTTTCGCAAGGCGCTTCAGAAAAGGGATTTGTAACGAAGCGTTTACACGTTCGGGACAATGCGACAACGCACCATGCACAGATGAATCATGCAATCAATGCTTTCTAAAGGATGTTACTGCCAAGAATTCACGCAGTGTTTGCATGGATGTAGACGGATTATTTCGAGTAAGCGGGAGAAGGACGACTGCTGATGAAGTGATGGCATCTTTGACAACCGAAAGTCCGCAAGTTTTGATAAAATCGGCTCAGGAACAAAGCGAAGCAATTAAGAGATTTCTAAGAGAACTCAAACCTCCAGTGGTGTCTGAACATCTGATCCGTAAGCATATCGGGTTATTCGGCGGTAAAAGTGAGGTGGAAGTGCAAAAGAAAGAAAAAATTGCTGCTGTGAAGGAAGTTCTTGAACAGTTGCCGCCACTCAACCTAAACGTTGTCTACGCTATTTTGCGCCTTTGCACAGAGATTAACAAATTTCCGGGAGCCGCTCGTCAAGGTCCTTTCGGCATGGCAAGTACAGTAGGAACAGTTTTGAGTCCGGCACAAAAACCCGAATCTGTATTGGCTTTCAATAATATGTGGACATTTACGATTGTTCAATTTAACGAAACGGTGCTCTCAGTATGGCAACCAAAATACAGAAACGTATCCTGGTACAGGAAAACAGTCTCAGAAGCATGTAAAGATGATGGTTGCGGTAAGGATATGGGATATATTCCGAAAATTCTCTATTTTCTCATCGGCACTTTGAAAAAAGGCCTTGCTGGAGAAAATCCAGATGAGGTGATATCTTGGTTGCTTGTACCCGGATTATTGGACTCCACGTATTCCAAAGAATATTACATGTGGCGCGAATCGATATTTCTTGAGACCGCTAGGGTAGACCAAAGACTAAAACCGGCAAAATTTTACATACAAGCAATTGATGATTATCTTGCCAATTTAGAATTTTCGTTATTACCGCATTACAAATGTGAGCAACACACGCCTATATTTGATGGCAGTCTCGATGGAGATTCGAAGGAAAAACGTCGGAGCACTCGGATATTCTTATCAAGAATCAATGTGGATAATTTCAATATTCTCTTCAAGCTGATTCAACTCTTGGTTCATCTCACGAAAGTGACACCATTTTCTTCTAGAGATTTCGGAAACCGAATGGGCAGTTCGTTCACTTGGTTGATAGTGCCTCAAAACGACAAAAGTAATTCTCAATCAGCGCTTGCGAGCGAATTGGATGTGAAATGGCGTCGGTATATGAAGACATTCGCCGCCTATCTAATGGACAATTATGCGAGGATTTTACTCCGTATGGTTGCAACTATCAGTTTCTTCACTAAAAGCGTCACGGCAATGAAAGAAAAACTACCTGCACTTGCAAATTATGATGAAAGCAATAGAGTGGCCGGTGGTTGTGCCGAGTATGTGCAAGCAAATCACTCAAAGGCGGAAATTGCACAAATGAGGGGAATATATTTGGTCGCTTGCATGTTAGAAACAATCGGGACTCTTGATGAGGCGATTTTCCAACCCATCGGCGACGAAATGCAAGCAGAAATTGATGCACAAAATGCTGGTAGGCCCAGTAAGTGTATATTATCGTTATCTATATTGTATTTTGGAAACACCCAAGAAACCAATTGTAATTTTTTTGATTTTGTAGGTGATATTCATGTTCCTAGAGAAACTGTTAAGCGATGGATGAAGGTGCTGTACGAATCAATGCCAATGATGGGATGTATAATCTTGAATGCATTGACGGACTTTTTACACGATCTGAAGAAATATGAAAGATCTTTAAGGCCCAACATAGATTTCAAGCAACAATATTACCATATTTTAGCCTTATTTTCTGAAGAGATGAGGTGTCGGGGCTCTTATGGCTGCGTGGGCACAAAACTACTAATGCGCGCGTTTCTGACTGTTTGGATCAGTAATTTTGATTACATGAAACAGCCTGAGGAATAGGGTGCTTGAGCTCTCAGCACAAAAATGTTAATCCTATCAAGCATGATATTTAGTTGATTGAATAATTCTTCAAAATTAAAAAGTTTTCTTACTCTCCTTTCGAAATTGCCTGTAATAATTTTTCTTACAAGCAATAACCGCTCAACGTTGGTATGAATCCGCAACGCATATCTCATTCATTGTCTACAATTTTTTTGTTAGAACACAATATTTGAGTCAAACTCTTCCGGGAACTGAATTGACACATGTCTATGAACAGAATGAACCAAACAAATAAACCAACAAACATGAGTATATCACATTTTTCACTCTGCTTTGAACACTTATTTAGGCTCTTTCGACTGCACGTGTACCAAAACAGTTCGATGTTCGATCAGCTTGAAAAATGGATGTCGCTTCCCTGTCAGCGCAAGATGTCTCTTGTTTATTTGAATAGTATAATTACGTTGCTTGTCCTTGAAATGACACAAGCACCTAAGCTGAAACTACATTTTCATTACTTTGTTTTTGTTTGACATTTCAGCCAGAAATTGAATTTTAGTGTCCGATAATTTCGCTGCAAGAGTTTTCTACTTGTTGGTCGAGACACCTAAATCGAAAATGTCCACAGCGAATCTATTTTTGAACAGTGAAAGCACCTTCGCATGCCAAACCTATCAAAAGTTAAGACAATTGTAAATTGCCAATCATTTTTCAAAAAGAGGAAAAAATGGAAGAAAAATTGTTTGGCGATTTTCGTGGTATCAGCAAGATTCACATAGCTCCCGAATATTTGAATGGCTGCACCAATTTTATCGATCGCATCAAACTATTATAATAATAATGTTGGCCTGCGTCTCCATCAATCCATCACCGATTCGCATTAGAACCCAAAGCGAACACAAAACAAAATATGAATGGAATAAAGTCGTCATTATTTTTATTGGCAAAAACTCTTTCGTTTTTGTTCGTTAGTTGTTGTTTAACAACAATTGCATCGTTTTAAGTTAATAACCCAACGCGATGTTAACGATATGTGCCTGAGTATTGAAAATAATAGCGAGGAATGTGAATCGGAATGGGATGCGATTGTTGCTTCTATCGTTAACACTTAATGATATAAATCTAAATCAGCATTCAGCCATTGAATACCGTCGTCTTTGTCCTACAGCCAATGCCTATCTGTTTCACTCGATGGCAAAATATAAAAAAAAACACAAACATTTAATTGTTTATGCATTTGACCCAAAAGTTGTTAATTTGAAAAACACATTCAGCCATTCATTGGTTGTCGGTTGTCAGTTGTCGGTCATTAGATTCTTTCTGTCTAATGATTCGCATTCTCAATAAAAAAAATTATTTCATTCATGCTTGTTGTTGTTGCTGGTGACGGTGGTGGTTTTGTCATTCAGAAAAGCAATTTGTCATCGTTGCAGTGCTGCAACAGTGCGGCTTCTGTTTCATTGCAACTCATGCAAAACCACACCCATTTCGGCCATTTTTGGTTCGTTGCCACGTGGCTAATAATCAATTAGAACATCGATCCCATAGCGCAGATTTTCTTCGAACAAATCGATCACTTTCCTAATCATAAATCGAACCACCCAAGCATATAAAATGTTTTTTGGTCTCTCGCATCAGCTGCTCTTGAACTTGCACAGAAAATTGATGTCATTGTAGGAAAACCGATTTTATAATCGAAATGTTTTGCACAAAATTAATTAGCTTTGTCCGAATCTAGTTACGTTACATTGGATTGTAGCCACAAACAGAACATTACATAATGTTCGATTTGACTTTCCACCAATGAACAAGGATCGCACCCATGGCAAAAAGTTCCATTCGCTTCTCGATTTCTTTTGGGGTTCTCTTCAAGACAGAAATCAAAACAAATTTCTCATTTGAATTTCATCATCCGAGCTCGGATGCATATGTCGATCACACCAAATATGATTCATACTTTTTGACGTAAATATGAGCATATGGACGACCAAAATAAAACGGTTTGTCAACGATGAGCCGACAAAAAATCGATTAGGAAAACACATGATAGTCTGAGGTCAAATCGCGTAAGTTTGATAACCAAAGACTCGAATTCTCAAAGTTGATTTTTCCGAAAATCATTCCGGCCTCGTGTCGGCTTAGCTCAGTGAAGTTACTTGAGAAATGGGATAAGCCAAAAATACTTGATGGATTGCATAAAATCAATGAAGCATAAGAATCCATCCACCCGAATCGCCGGCCAAAACAAAAACTTGCATAAATTGTGTTTACAAAACTGCCTGAATTGTTTTTATTTTCACGGCTTCGTCGACTTGAGTCTGATAACCTTAACCGTATGTTGGGAAAAAAGTCTCGATTGACAACAAACCCGTCGAAAATGCGAATATCTCTCACTCTCGGCAGCGATAACAGTTGTTTGTTTCCCCGATCATCATTGCCACAAAATTCTTATAAAATTTGTTGTCCATCTAATGATCCGATTAGTTCATTATTGGTTTCAACATGAAGACAACCGTAGTTTTCGTGTTGGCATGCGTTTGCCTTTGTGCCGCTGCCAAAGTGCCTACAAAGCCTCCAAAATTCGATTATCGTACGCCCGCATATTTGGATTTCTTGAACAAGCAAAAAGTCATTTTGGAAGTTTTGCAACACGTTCATCAATCAGCTTTGTTCCCGAAATTCGTTGAAGATGCCAGCACATTCAATTGGACCGAATTGGTGCCACTGTACGAAGACGCAACGGTGATAACCAATTATTTGGCATTGCAAAGAGTCGGTTTGCTCGAACGTGGAGAGGAATTTTCCGTTTTGCGTAAGTCACACATCGAACAAGCTGTTGCTTTGTTCCGCTGTTTGCATCAAGCACCTGATTGGGAGACATTCTACAAGGTCTTGGTTTGGGCACGCGTCAATGTTAACGAAGGTGTTTTTGTGTATGCTGTGAATGTCGCTGTTTTGCATCGTCCCGATTTCGAAGGAATCGCCTTGCCAACGCCATACGAAATCTACCCGTACTACTTCTTCAATGCTGAAACCATTCAAGCTGCCCAGAATGCCAAATGTCAAAGTCCAACTGGCAAAAAAAGCTCCGAAGTGAATGTTTTGATCATCAATTCGAACTATACCGGCTGGCCGACACGTGTCAATGCTGAACAAGCATTGTCTTACTTCACTGAAGATGTTGGACTTAACGCCTGGTACTACTACTTCCATTCGGACTACCCATTCTGGGTCGACAACAAAGATAGCTTGATCAAGAGCCGTCGTGGTGAAGTGTATCTCTACACGCACGCTCAATTGCTGGCTCGCTACTACTTGGAACGTTTGTCAAACAATTTGGGAGAGATTCCGCAATTCTCATGGCGCACCCCATTCCGCACGGGATACAATCCAGCTTTGGCTTACTATCGCGGCACTGCATTCCCGGTGCGTAACAACTTCTACAGTGTCAACAATGAAAACACCTACTACCCAATCGAAAAGGTCGAAAGCTTGGAGGCTCGTGTCCAATATGCCATCGAACATCAACTGTTTACATTGCCGAACGGCACCAATGTCGATTTGAGCAAACCTGATTCCGTCGAATATTTCGCCAATATGTACAAATTAACGACGCCAACCAAGAAAAACACCCAATTGTTCGGTTTGTTGGAGGTGTTGGGACGCACGCTGTTGGGATCGGCCATGGAAAATTACAACCCAGAAAATGGAAAGCCTAGCGTTTTGGAGCATTTCGAAACGAGCTTGAGAGATCCTGCCTTCTACCAACTGTACGGTCGGTTGACTCGCTACTACTTGCAATGGAAAGACAAATTGGACTCCTACACTGCCGATGAGGTTGACTTCGCGAACGTTCAGCTCGAATCGGTCGAGATGGATCGTTTGGTAACTTATTTCGATCGTTTCGATTCGGATATCACCAATGCTGTTGATGTTGAGGTTCCACAGCCCGCGGCGCCTGTTCAGCCAGCTGAGCCAGCTGAAAAGGAAGCACCAAAGAAATTCTTCGGCAAGAAAGCTAAGGAAACCAAGGATGCCAAGGATGCTAAGGATACCAAGGATGCCAAGGATGGCAAAGAAGCAACCAAAGAAGCCGCTAAGGAGCCATCTAGTGATGCCCAAAATGTATTCATCGCCCGTCAATGGCGATTGAACCACATGCCATTCACATTCAAATTGAACGTTCTTTCCGACAAAATTCAAAAAGCTGTCGTCAAAGTGTTCATCGGACCGAAATATGACGAAGCCGGACACGAATTGGAAGTCAACGAAAATCGTGAAAATTTCTACGAATTGGATAAATTCGTGGTGGACCTCAAGGCCGGACGCACCGTCATCACCCGCAATAGCAATCAATTCATTGGCTACGTTCAAGACCGCACCACCAACTTTGAATTGTACAAAGCAGTGCTCTCCTCCATCAACGGCGAAGGTAAATTATTACCTGAGTTCAGCGAGGCACCATGCGGTTTCCCACAACGTTTAGCATTGCCAAAAGGCAAGAAGGGTGGCCTTCCTGTGCAATTGTTCTTCCACGTCTCTGAATACAAAGCACCAGCCCGTTGGGTCATCCAAAAGGATTGGTTCAGCTCCAGCAATTGCCGCCGCGATATTGACGCTCACTCTCTTGGATACCCATTCGATCGCGTCATTGACGAGACCGTTTGGTACACACCGAACATGAAATACATCGACACAGCCGTGTTCCACAAGACCGAAGTCGACATCAATTCCACTTATTAAGTCTATCACGGTGTCTGGGCCGATCAGCCATCATGTGCAATTATAAATAATAAAAGTAAATACATTTTTGTCTTTCGACAGGAAAAAAAAATATCATTGTCATTGTTTTATTCGCTCGCCGAAAACCCCCGAAAGAAACAACAGATTGAGAAAAAAAGAACGGTTTTTTGTGTATTTTTCCGTTTCAATTTATGACGACGTAATTGCCGTGGAGAATGAAACCATACAAAATATACGAATGGCTCGCATGCAATTACTAACGCCGCCGGACAAACACAATGCCTCATGCAAATGCTGTTTTATTAATTTATTACATTATTCTGATAACATCGTCGGCGGCCCATTAGCAATCGGTCAGTCGACCGATGCGAATGGTTGTCGATGATTTTGTTGACCAAAAGAAATCGCAATTAAAGCAAAATCATTAGAAACCGAAGCAAACGCGACATAATGTGTTTGCCAGAGTGATTTTGTAACGAGGCGTTTGTACAAACGAACAATGTCAAAGCTGGAATATATGCAGTGATTGTTCAGTGTGTGGCAATCACATTTGATGCCGTAAATTTTGATTCGAGTCCACTTCCAATGGGAAGTTACATTGAAACTAGTCGCGATATCAATTCAAATGACAAATTGCCGATAGGCTCAAACGATATTAAAAAAAAAATGTGAAAAATCCAACTGACAAAATGAAATTCAAACAGTTCCACCTGAACTGAAGTGGCCATTCCAATCTAATGCAGCGCACGTCGCGTGCATTGCTCGAATCAGCATCAAGTTCGAAACGCTTTTTTGCAATCACATATCATCGAGCATCTCTTGACGAAAATGCAATTGAAATTATTAAACAATCAACAATCATTTCGCACATAAACCACCAAATGACATGACTTATTTCGAGTGACCGTGCTGTGTGCGTAAGTACATAAACCGCAAATAGACTGACGGCAAGAGCGCGCGTCGACACTTCAGTCGGTGAGAGGAGACCCAAGCACTATCAGATAATTGGAAAACGATGTAAAATTTATATTTAATAAATTATTCGCAAAATGGTCGCGGCCACTGTCATTAAATTATTTGTTCTAGAATTTCTTGAGGTTGCACACACCGTCCACTCAATGAACGGTGAATTTCATTTGGAATACCAGTGTTTGCTCTGCGCTCTGCGCGTCCAATCCATTGCGCTCGAGAACATTCGAATGAAAGGAGGCTGATAAGAACGACGGATGATTGCGAGATGAATATATTTGAACGCCTCAAAGTCGACAATTCTGTTTGAGTGTTTTCTTTCAACGCGCATAGAAATGATGCTGCAAAGCGCTCCACTTGAATTCTATTTCAAAATGAGCCCGAACGGCCTGCAATTATCATTTTCAAGGGGGAAATAATGTGTTTTCGCATCAAAAGAAAATTCCATAAATTGATATGAAAATTTATGTTCAAAACGATCGTACGGTGAACTGGGGTGATTGTGACCAATTGCGATGATAGAGATTATTGATTTTGGTGTTTCATCGCGCGAATAATATGATTGCCGTTAAATATTATTGTGAATGGCTGTTGGGCTCGTTTTGTGGAACATCACCTCGCCCAAACCATTTTCACTTACTAACGTGCTAGACACCGTGTGTCATGGAATGTCCGTAACGAATGTGTTTCGCTTATGGTCATCCGCAGAGAGCACGATCACCTAACGACGTTACATAGTATATTCCAATTGCCATTGCATATCTCGCACTCTGTCGATGGCAAATCGAATCAGTCGGCGATCGTGGCTCTTGATGCCCCCAACCCGACTCATATATTTCGACAACACGCAATCATTTTCAATATAATTTTGATTGGTCTCTCGTCGACGGTGCGATTTATGAACGAGAAATGATCTCGACCACATCGTTCTCAAATTGATCAACTACTATTTCGCCTCGTTGTTTATTGCTCTCAAAAATTGAAAGACTTTGTTTCGCATTTCTGGATAGATTATTATTATCGCATATCGAATTAGTTGGACGCAAAGAGCCATGCTTTGTGCATTTTATCACAAGCACACACAAACACTCACACACTATTTTCACTATTTCGATGGATTCTCGCCATTGTTAACAAATTGTAGTGTACGTCAGAGGTACTGCCAATACTCACTGCTCGCATTTGTTGCACACCAAATCGACACATCGACAACAACAAAATGCAAAACATTTCAACCGTATAAATATGCATATTCATTGGCTATTTATGATTCACCCGAAAAGATACGTTTTGCTTTTGGCTCAAGTGCGGAATATTAATTTGTCTGAAGCGAAATTTCGTACGACCGACATCGTTCGGTATGATTTCGTCACAGACGAATGTTCTGGATGTGTCAGTGGAGATGTGCTTATTTCTACGTTGTTTGCTTTTATTCGGTTGTTCGCAATCATCAAAAATGCTATTCAAACGCGAATGTGCATAAAATATTAATCAATGATTTGTCGATGGATCTCAACATTAGACCCATAAACTTTTGCTACAAGTGCCAATGCAATACACATGCTTAACGGGGAAATACGCTGCTTTGGATTATTATTTAATAATTTATGTTCAGGCGATGAATTTCAACAAAAAAAAACAGCAGAGTCCATATTGCATGTCCACTCTCACACGCATAAACGAACATTCACACTCGAAACATTTCACTGATTGCTTTCAGTGATATCATTCTTTCGAGAAAAGAACTATGTAAATTTCGTTTGGGCACAGTGATGGTTGTCTGAGTGGCTTCCTAAGTGCTCCGAAGTGGATTGAACTGGAAAATCTCAAAAGATTCTTCAAACGGAACTCCAGCGAAATCATCCAGTGACCCTCCCAAGCTCATTGGTTGATCCCACTGCCCAAGTCTCACTGTAGCTCCTCTTGCTGCATGTTATCACACTTGTGTAAATGTGTCGATGACGATGCTCACGAGTCTCTTGATCACACGCAACCATAGACACACACACTTGCACTAGCACACAGTCATAAGCCACGACAACATGCGCAAGCAATTCAACAAGCAACTCAGCAATCGTCGGTGTCGATAAATAATCGATTCATATTTGTCATCGCTGATATGTTTGACATTTTTCTTTTGGATGTTCTTACTTTGTTTTAGATCGAATTGGATATCTTTATTTTGGATTAATTGGTGATTAATTGATTGACTATAGATATTCGATAAGCAATCATTATTGGCTTTGCATGATCGATGAGCATATTCGGTTAGTAATCGCGGTCGGTGTGGCTCTCCCAGATAACTCATAGGGTTCTCAGTGTGAATACAAACGGTTGGCATGAGATTCGGTGCCAGAGCTTTGGGAGTATTTTCGGATAGTTTGTTGCATTCAAAACATCCGGTGAGGTAAGATTTCCTTCGCCACAGCATCCATAATTTCAAATGAATTTTCGCATTCAAAACGACCGTTTCTGTGTTAGAGACATGGTGTGACATCAAACGAGGAAAATGTTGATACGGGAAAATTTATGTAAAATTTGCTGGGTGTCTCGAATGCGGTGTCGTCAACGTAATGGTCAACCATTGAAAATGATGGCAATTCGTTGCGGCCAAATACCGTTTCAGTATTTTTGGTGATGTGTGCTGCATAAGCAACATTAAATAAATCAATCAGTTTGATGTTAGCCAATTATGCGGTCTGCAGGAAAATTATGTTCTTTTGAAAATT
>JANSTV010020226.1:0-16181 GCA_027564135.1 Lestremia cinerea
TGAAATTAATGAAATGCGATTATTTTCACGGTTCATAAATCCGAGTAATGGATTGTCAGTCAGCTTGTCGCCTGGACGATAATTGCAACATTTTTTATGGGAATTTCCCGGCAAAGCAGCATTTTAAATGATGCATGATTTTCGTTCGATTTTCCATATTCATTTTCCAAAAAAAATGTGTAGAAAAATTCGTAGAAAAAGTGCATCGCTTAATTCGGTAATCAAAGTTTGATTCAATGGGCGAGGCGACCTGCAGTGCCTGAGTCTCATCCGGGTTTCTTTTCCTCCATTGGCCTCCTACACATCCATTTTCCACTATGGAAAATCCCCACCACTCTCGTCTCACAATTATTTACACGATGATTATCATTGGCGATGTTGAGAATCTGCGAAAATCCCTCGACTAAATCTCGAAATAAATCCATGGCCATATTGAAGCGACACAAATGTGTCGTTAGTCTTGTCGTAACACATTTATGAGGAAAATCTTCATGGGTTTTTCCAGTGATTTTCCTCTGCTGCCTCCTTTCCGCCTCTCCGTGTTGCTACCAATCGTTTCTAATTCCGTTTCGTCCATTTGCTGAATTCGCCGAGGGCAATAAAGCATTTTTTTTTTATCGAGCATTCGACGATGCCACTAGCGGCACAAACAAATTTTATTTAAATTTCCAACAAGACTTTTGTCATTTTTCCCCATTTCAGTTTTCATCAAGCTCGATTCTCGATGGGCTGCTGTGCGCCGGCCATTTTACAAATAAAAATTGCATAGAACAAAAGTCGCAAACAAGAAAAGCTTTGAGGGGTGGGAATTGCGGGTTGGAAGCTCCAAACTTGGAGCGATAGTCGTTCGCCATTCCACTCGCCGGAGAGGGGGTTTTGTGAATGATGTCGCAGTTTGGCGGTTTATCGTGGATCACGATTGGTCAACTGTCATCGGTTCATTAAGGAAATTGGATTGACCCGCCAATGGTGAATCCCATTGGAATCGGTTAAAGAGAACAAGGCGACTTACCAGAAGAACCGATTCAACCGCAATGTCTTGCATTCGAGCGAAAAGTCGCAACCGCAGCACATTTACGAGCCACCCACTTAACTACACCGCCTCCCACCACCCCCATTTGCATCCAATTCGGAATTCAATGTCGGTTTCATGAGGCAACCGACTCATGTGCGGTTAAAATTCACCGCCGCCAGTATTCGAAAAAGCACTTCCTTAGAAAAAAAAACCCACCAGGTTTTATGGCTTTGCCATTCGACTGACTCGCACCGGGCCGACGGCGATGGTGTTTTTCAAGCGTCCATCGGAAGCGGCCATCCGCTCGATTGCAGTGAGCCGGAATCGCCTCACTCAGACGACGCTCGTCTTGCGTCACCTGCAGTCAATGAGGTCGTAGTTCAATTATGGCAGACGTGATCGGCCGGTGGTGAAAATATGAATATTATTTAAATTACATCGAAATCAATCGAATTTGTATCAAGGCCATGCTGCGCCAATGACAAGCGAGTATTTTTTTTTAACGAAACGCTCGATTAAATATTCATCAACGATGAAATATCATATCTAAATTCGGGCGACGGTAATTGAACGTCACAATTAATTGAGCCGGGTTTGCGTTGGCGGCACGGGTGGAGTGCGTGTGCGTGCTAAGAACGACCGTGTCGTGAAGAATGTTAGTCGTTCGTGCATTTGTCATTAAAATCAAATGGAAGATGGCATGCGAATGTCTCTCAGGCGAATCAATAATGAATGTCATTCGGAAAGAGTTTGCCGTTCGAAACGAGCAAAGCACATATTTATTGCCGGCTCTTTGGAAGCTCTGCGCTCGTGGAGCACGTATGCCAACCCAATTGTCGTTTATTTATGACGACATCGACGGTGTGAAACAACATCAAGTTCGGTGTTTCCGTGGGTGGAAGGAGGGAGGAGGAAAGGAAAACTGCCGGTTAAATTACTAATAACTTTTCATCATTGTTGGAACTGTCATCGAATCGGAGGAAAGCTCTTGAGGGAGTCAATGAATGTAGAAAGTGGAGCAAAGGCGAAGCGGGTTGAAAGTGGTTGACTTGGGAATCGACTGAATCGGGCTGAAATCGAGACAGATAAAAACAGCGAGTTCGTGTCGGAGTTATCTGAATTCATCCGAATTTGTCCTAAATGATCAGAAATCATCGGAATCCATCCGATTTTATCCGAAATTTTCATCCAAAACCTCAAAAATCGCATCATCAAATGAAAGAATTTTATTTTCAATTCGAATAAATTCCATCAATTTCGGGCATTAAATGATTCAAATGTGAGAAATTCATTCGAAAAACGTCAAATTTAATTAAAATCTGATATCAAACAACGAACTGGAAATGCAAAACCCATCCGATATGCAATTACGTCGAATAAATAATGCATCGCATCAAAACGGCTTCATTGCCGCATGAAATCGGATGTCCGAGCACGGCTGGTGTTGCATTTTGCATTTCGGCTTTCGGCTTTCGCATTTTGGATTCATGTTTCGTGTCAAAATTATGATTTCGTTATGATTGCGAGACGAGCGAACGGTCGGTGGTCAGTGGTCACTCGCCCTCAAAATTGCGCATTGCCAACACACGACCGTAAAGCGATCGAGTGAAATTCATTGGGAATTTCAATTGGAAAACGATTTGCTGCCAAATTATCGCACTCGACTGACTTTCCACTGCAGGAAATTGTCATCTTCGACAAATTCTCAATTTCCCATCGAACGCTCGAGCGCACATCAAACAAGCGCTCATTACGCGAACGACGTCTTGAATCGGCATTTCGCATTCAATTGCATTCAAACAAACAAGTCGATCGCACGCCAAACCGACCGAAAGCACGGCGAATGGGAAAAGCAGAGAATTGAAAATGAAATCCGGCGACACGACAAGCTTCAAAAGACGAATATTGATTTTTTGTCGCGCATCAAATTATTTTTTATTTCTTTTTTTTTTCGTCATCGTCGTCGTGCCGTGTCGTTTGCCCAAAGATAGACAGGTCGGCTGGCTGGCTGACTGGCTGGCTGACAACCAGCGGAGACACACCTTCTTCAGTTCCTATGCCATTCGATGCGACTCCGTCGGCGGCCTTCGATGCGATAACACGATCCGTTACGCTAACAGCAATTAAAGTTGCAGCGATTTTCTTGTGTCGCATTCAGTTTTCCTCTTCGTTTTTCTTTTCATTCTACTTCGTTGAAAATTGGTGGATATTTAGAAAGTTTTTCTTGGTTTGTTGTAAACCGGGAATTGGGGTCGAGTCGACATGGGTTGTTTTCAAAGAATTTGATGAAAAATTACTGAGCGGCAGTTTCTGAAGGATTGCCGGAAACTCTTGTATCGAATCGATCCGCTTCGGAATTGCGTACTCCGATGCCGTCATATCGCATCGGAGAAATCGACAAATTCATAAAATGCGTTGGAAAAAGCTCTTCCGATTCCAAGCGACAATTCAAGCAGTTCGTTTTCCACCCAACGACGTCACTCCCAAACCCAGTCGACCCGAACAACATGAAAATTTCTCAATTTCGACATCTCGCAAACAAACAACCGGCGCTGTTTGCTTTTGCCATCCATTTTGATATGAATCGGTTTTGTTTGCATGTTTGATCCAATCATGATTTCGGGCGTCGTAATTAAATGACAACAAGGCGACCAAATGACAGCATTGCATTCGGGCGAGCCGAAAATGGCTCACTCGTCGCAGACGACGAAGACGACGAAGCCGCGAAAAATGAGTCATTGTGTCGCATGCTGAACGCAATACCGGAGTTCATATCGGCGACAAACGGCATTCGAAATGCAAGTGAATTGTTCGAGTGGAACCGCACCGGCCGACTGGCCGAGGGCTGCGGCGCGTCTCAAGAACGCCATTCAATTGAAACGGCAACGGTGGAATGTGATCTTGATTTTGGTGCAAGAGTGCTGTTTGAACGATGGCGGCGGTCGGACGGGCGATCAGGCGCTGAAATCGCATCTGCAAACAGCGCGGAATCGTCATTGCATGTGGCAAGCGAATCGGCGTCTATTTGCATAATGCCAGCGCTATTATTAATTGCGCTATTTTTAGACCGTCATCGTTGTGTTTTCAGGCTGAATGCATTTCTCTTTTTTTCCAGAATTGGATTTGTCGATTTTTATAGTTTGCTTTTCGTGATTTCGCTTTACATTTTGGCGACCGAGTGCTGCATCGGTTGGAATCGTAAAAATAAACTGAATGCCGTTAATCGCCGAAAGCCTGCAGCTCTGCGGGATTCAGGCAAGTTTTTTTTCTGTCGACTGGATTTTGGATTTGCATTTGGAATGCAATTTTCTGGAGATTTTTGAGGAAATTAATCTTCTCCGGGATTTTCACGAGGCTCGGTGGAGGACGCCTTGATGTAAGCGAAACGATGGGTGGGCTCAGATGGATTCGAGAGAGCCAATGAAATGGAGCCGCTTCAGTTGGAGCTGAATTCAAATGCAGTCACATTCCCACGCCCCAAAAACCGCCCGTCGCCACCGAGAAAATCCGATAAAACCGATAACTCATTGTCATTCAAAAGACACCCGAAATTCAATTGAATCTGCTGCGCTATCGATTCGATTCCAGGATGATGAACACGATGCCGCATTCAGATGTTATCGTCATTCATTATTAATCGTATTGCAGTTGGCATTCAATGGCTGATCGACGAGGCGAAAAGCGAACAATGGCTTCGTTGAATGGCAAATTCACCATCGAAAGCACAACCGCATCGAGTTCGACATCGATTGTCGATCACCAACCCGCGACGCCTCCATCGCACTGGTTGAACTCCTTCAGGAGTTTCGACTCTGCCACCACCGTCGCAAACTGCACGAATGTGATGCAATAATTATTTCTATTCGTTTCAAATGGCCACCCCATCAACCGCACCTTGCCACAAGCCCATTTGCAAATTAACATTATTTTTTTTTTAGTTTTTTTTCGTATTTTTTTCGGTTTTTTTTCCTGTAAAAGCAAACGCACGACGTCATTCTGAAGCGAATCAAGCAATGGGCGAAAATTTGACGAATTTTCATCCAAAAAGGATATGAAAGAAAATAGAGAAAAAATTAGCCCTTTTGGGATTGAACCATTAACCAAAATCACCAAAGACTCATCAAGCGTAAATTACTCTGAGTTTTTTCCATTTCAAATTCGATTGCCGTCAATCACTGAGCGATTACAGGCGCACCGCGGGCGTATCAAATGTGCCTCGGCAACGATCCAATTCAATTATGTGATTAATCGAAGCCGAAATGAATCGATAAACCATAATGGGTCGTCATGCAGTCGGGGCCTATGCCTCGAGCACCACCTGCCAAACAATCCACGAAAAAAGGCATTCATCGCGAAGCAATCATACGTCCGACATTGAAGCTCTGATTTGGATTCGATGACGTCCCCTTGTCGTTACATCGATATCGAATGACAGTCGCCCGGGGTTCAATTCCCGTCCACTCCTTCTCCTGGTTTCTGTTCGTGCGACGACTGAACCGGCCGGTGCCAATGGGGTGGTAACCCGGCAGCCCGCAATCGATCCACCTCACCTGCTTTTTCCGGCAAACTAATTCCGCGACAGGCTCGTCATCGTCTTGGTTGCGATTATCATATTTCACGTGAGTCACATTGACTGCGGAACCACTGCTATCAAATGACGCAATTGCAATTGTGTCCAGCATATGGACAACATCGATAGACTTACCTTTGAGCAGTCGCTGCAAAATGATATCCTTGTGTTCGACCGAATGCGGCTCACCGATGACAATCAGCAAATAGCAGCCGGTCAACGGGCTGGGTGGCCCGACGCCAATCAAACTGGACGGCCCATCGACCGTGCCGCTGTCCAAGTCCAAAGTTTGATCACCATTTTCCGCTGTTGGATTGGGATCCGCCATCGTTCACTGCTTCACGCTCCTTCGTCTGTCCAGAATGTTCTCAACGTCAAGCACCACTCACTGTTCACCGTCGATCCAATGAAAAAACTTGGACTTTTTCTTGGAATTTGATTGCTTCTTCTAAAATCTCACGACCCCAAAGAACGTTGATTTGATCCGCACAACACAACGATGTAATATGGAATGAACGGTAAAGTTCGAGAGTCCGATTGGCCGCACCCGTTAGCACCACCAAATATCGTGCTGTCTCTGTCGTTGAATGTATCGATTTGTGTACGCACACTCCGCAACTGTCACTGCCAGCAGACACCAAAGGCCCCCTCACGTTTTCCCCACCGGAACTATCACCACAACTCGAGACGGGGGTTTTCACTTCGATTTTTCTTTGGGCCCGTCGACCACGTCCGTTGAGTGACTCCGTTACGGGATTCGCTTGACTATTTTTCCTTCGAACTGAGCACCTTCCGCACACCGCACACCCTTCTATTCGGAAATTCTTTCCCCGAAAAAAATCGCTTTTCAAAAATGTCGTTTTGTTTGTTTTATTTTTATTTATTTTTTTTTCCAAAAAAGAAATGGCGTTTTTTCTCAAAAAAAAAAATTATTGGGCGAATGATTTTCAGTCGATTTGTTGTTGTTGTAAAACGATGAGACGGAATTTGAACAGACGATGCGACCGGCGTTAACGGAGTCTGATAGCCAAGTCATGCGATTAGTTTGGCCACAAACCGAACGATGGCAATTTCATTCGGACGGCCCCGTCGGCGCATGTCGATCGCACCGCTGTCGACGGTGGTGGGGATAAAACAGCCAGCAGCCATCTGAGAATTCCCCTGCGTTGCGAATTGCATCGTCGACCGAATTAGCGAATGGAAAAACATATGGCCACGGCGGTGCACACTCCGTTGGCTGAGTGACACGCAACGGACAGAGCCGTCAACCCAACAGCTGAGCCGCAGCCAATGTGACTCCGCACATGCGACGGTGTCATATTGAAATGCCGGCTCCTCATTCGATGCGGTGCGGCACCGTTTCCTCGATGCGACACATCAAGAGAGCTCGAACAACCGCTCAGCTGTGAGTTTGCACATGCGATTTGTGAATGAAAATCGCTTCGTCGATAATTTCGATACGGTCGGTCGATTGATTCATTAGTGATTTCATCGGTTTCAGTGGGTCGGAATGTCGTCCGGCGTGCGAGCGATGGGCCATACGATGGCCGGCATTTGTCTCGTCGCTGGGAGACAACGTCTCGCTCTCGAAAGCCTTTCGCCGATGCGGTCGCATGGTGGTGGGGCCACGCGAACTGGTGGGCTCGACCTCAGCCAGCCGACGATTGAACCGCATAATATACATGCAATTATCGCATCGTGTGACCACGCATGCCCGAAATCATGCAGAGACAGCCGATTCGGTTGTTCGCTCGTTCACCAATTCGATGATTCGTTGCTTTTGTGTTTGCGTCGCCTTTTCATCGTCGTCTGGCCAACATTTTGAATGAAAAGAGCCAAAACAATTTTCCAACAAATTTATGGTTGCTCGTCTGTCAGTTCGACACTGAATTATGAAGGGAGTTATGCGAGACAGAACGCTTTATGACGACGCATAATTAGTTGATTATTTGGTCGATTGCTGGAAATGCCCAATTGATGGTTCGCCACCGAATTATTGACTAAGTTTGGAGGACAAAACGGTCGAAGAATTGATTGCCTTTATGGGGTTGGTTTCTTGGTTTTTGGATGGAATTAATATCTGAAGGGTGAGGGTGCAATTCAGCTGGTTTAATGCGATTGGAGGGCTTTGTTTTTCGGGAAATTTTTTTTTTGGGTTTTTTTCCCAGAATTTTCTCTTTGAAAAATTCTGAGAAAAATTTAACTTCAGACATTTCTCTGAGAACTTCAGAACCGATGAATATCGCTTTGACCCCTTGCCTCCTTCCGCCCTCAAAACCACTCGTGTCGCCTCCAAGTGAACAGCTCAAAAAACCCATCGTTTTGCCACGAAGTCAATCGCTCCATTCACAAATGGAGTGCCATTTCAAGAAAACGGCTCAGCACGCATCCACCCAAACATAGTGGAGACAACCATCAGAAATGCATCTCCTTTTCATTTAACTAGTTCATTCGTAACAGGACGCCATACGCATCGTACGGTCGGCATCATTGCAAGACACCAACCAAAAAGCTCCGAAAATTCTCAGAGCAACTCAAACCGCCATCCCATTTTCGGTCCACCGACCCAAATACGCCTCGCACACACCCACACGCACAGCTGATGCGCAGCATATCCCATTCGAGCAACTGTAGCATCCACCCACAGATCGCTTTTGAATATGGTTATACGTCTTCGACCGAAACCGCTAGTTCGAATTCAGCAATTTTCGGGCTGAAATACACGGAAATCATGATGTTCCGCCTGCTGATTGAACCGAATCGACCGAATTCCTCGACCATCTCCCTCAGGTATGCCGTTTTTCACCTGCCTGGTTGTACAACAATGCTCTACTTTTGCCAGGCTCGCAGAAATAACGACGATGCTGCTTCACCCAAATGCCTTCGATGGCATCAGCTGTGTGGCCCTACGGCTGCGGCGATACCTACCTCGAACGATGTGTGTTATGTTGTTACAGCACCAGCATTCGAGACGAAGCGACGAACGAAAGAGAAGTACAAAAGCAAACCTTGAATACGGCGTTTTACCTGCGAAGACGATGCTGCTGCGAGTGAATTGAAACTGGTAGCGCATTGGCGCGGCAATCATCTTCGAATGGAGTTTTTCATTTGAGAATATTTCGAGAGGAATTTTACCGGTGGATTTCTCAATCAGAACCAATCAACCGGTTAATTGCTTCGACCCCGAACCCACATCGACAAAGAGCATTTGTGTCTCAACGTCGACGGCAACGCAGCCATAGTTCGCCTTTGACACACCTCCAAAACGCCACGCCGACACGCACTACGAAAAAACACCAATGCCAGCACACGCCAGCCCGACCATCGCTCAGGTGTAAATGAGTTTTTTTCACCTGTTTTATTGCACAACAATGCTCTACTTTTGCCAGGCTCACAGAAATCGAAGCAGCCAAACGAACCTTCGGTTATGTGTATACCTTTGCGCATCCACCACTGTCAGCTGGCCCTAAAGGTGAGCCAGCAATACCTTCAGCCCATCGTGTTTCATAAACCGGCTGAAAGCAAGGCATGACGAACAACCGGAGATGGCAACGCATGGTTGACTCGTGTTACACCTCTGCGGCCATGCTGTTGATGAAGCTGCGACTGGTAGTCAACGTGCTGGCGATTCCGCTGGACGGTTTCAGTCAATGATTCCGCCTCGTTTCGCTGATGGATTTCAACGATCGCCGTCTTCAATCTGAAATGACCGAAATGATCTCAACGCCAGTCGTCATCGAAATGGCGATTCGAGAAGCTCCAAAGCAAGTCAAACCGATTGAAACCAATTGTACGTAATACGTCAAGCCACGGCCCGTTGTCGAACCACACACCGTTGCGAACGAGCCGATTGGAAATTGGCGTCCGATAAAGATGCTTTTGCAAATGTATTGGCCAAATGATAACGGTAAACATTTGATGTGTGCGGCAACGGTGTGTTGAGAATTGTCGGTTGAAAGCGGAGGGGGAGCAGATGTGTGTGCGATGATAGATGTTCAACTGTTCAACTGGCTGGCGAATGGGTCTGGTGAACGCAGAGCGGTGTGTGCGAAGGCATCAGAATCCAATTGCGGGTCATGTTTGTGGTCGTAAGCCGTTTGTTGGGAATTGCGAAAGGTGTTGGCTTGGTTTTATGATCGCTTGGTAGAGCGATTGCGAAAAGTTTCAAAAAGACGATGGCGCGCGCAGCTCAACTACGGAACAATGTAACGAGCGGTCGGTAACCCCCGGCAACATTGTCCAATCTCCACCGGGGCCCCGGCTAATGAATTGCGAAATATTCAACAATCCACCAACCGATGCGCTCAAAACGCCGGTCGATTTATTCGGTGATGTGAATGCGCGAGTGAATGCACACCGTCGGTCGAATGTGAGTGCGCGCGGCCCGAACGTCAACGAATGACCGTCCACTCAACATTTTATCAATTGGCCCGCGTGCATCGTAGAAGTTTCGCGCGTAAAACTCACCCGATCGTAACAGGCCATCAGGAATGAGCAGCAGCTATACGGTTGTGACAGTGACGACGCCATGGTGGATTTCAGCTGGGAATTCGGAATTTCCTATCGCGCACGATCATACGCTGTACTGCGCGTGCTGTGCTGCTGTCACGTTGGACGGTGATATTGCCGGCTCCCGTTTACCGCCGTTCATTTTGCGCTGCATCAAATCGGTACGTCACACGATAGAGCTTCTCACCAGGAATTCATAAAAGACGACAGCCACGATTGCCGGCACACGATAGCCAACGCGATGGGAAACGAAATGTTTTGCAATGGGCTGGCGGCGTAATAGCTTCGCCGATTTATGTACTTTTCGTAATTCAAAAATTTTTGAGGAAACCTGTTGAATGTCGGCTGACGCCGAGCAGCTAATCGTCGGCAAGAGGCCATTGACATTTGGCCCGGCTGTGGAATCGTCGTTGATTTTACATCACTTTCCATTTCTTGTTCCTACCTTTGGCTAGCCGATTACCAGGCGATCATGTATCGCAAGCGGGTTTTGCATTTTTCTGGTAATTATTTTCGAATGGCATGGCAATGTCCTTGGATGAAAAACAGTCGTGTCGAACAGGCGGACATGAAAAACAGATGGGTGTACACGCCGCGTGCTTTGCTTTTGAATGGCTCGGCTGTGAGTTTTGGACGACGATTCATGCTCTTCGAGCTGAAGCTGAATGGTTCTGGGAACTTTTTTTTCTTCTTCGTCTTTTTCGTGGATTCGTTTCTGTGGAATGTTTTGTGCGTTAATTATTAAATAATTTTTTTTGTGGCCAAAGCAAATCGATTTTGAGAGTTTTCTTAAATATTAAATTCTTAAATTTTCCATTCCAAAAAGCGCATCGAAATTTCCCCAAAAACCTCCAAAATCAACGATCAATCTGAAATCAAAGACCCAAGCAATTCGCCACAGCAAATGGATTGCAGCAAACACTCATCAATTCATCAAATGAGCTGACAGAAAGCAACGGCGAGCCAACCAATTTCGATTTCACTTCTGGGGGGGCTGGTCGCTATTGAGTTGATAGGCGCCGGCATCCGAAAAGAGGCATAATTTTGCGTGTGCTTGCCACGCAAACACCATCGCCCCGCATTATCGTCGTCGCAACATCATCGAACAACCCGAATTGGTGTCCTCTGGATGTTTGCCACCATCGTTGTTGTCGTCGTCGTGCATGCACGTAACACACCATCAACAGAATGGGCTGAATGGCACAAACAGCACAACATTCAGCCGTGTGCCGCACCATTGAGCGTATGATTTTGGGTTGAACATTGTACGGAAGACGAGTCAAGTGCCAGAGAATGACTGGGCGCCCCGCAATCGTAGAGTTTCCATCGGCACCGGCACCGAGCATAGGGTTTGCAACGCTGAAATTGAAAGCTCTGTCCACGCCCTAGATACGCCTCGTTTTTATCAATGCGACCAGGCGCGCAGAACCCCGCACACGGTCAACCAGCAGACGGTGTGTCTTGGCTGAGGCGACCGTTTCAGTCGAAGCAATAATGTTTCAAGTGCGATTCAATCAACGCCAGGCCTAGGGCTGTGCTTGTCATCGTTCAACGGGCATACCTCTCACGCGTCGATGGCGCGCGCATAACCCAACCCTAAAATTTCATTCGTATGGCACATTCATCGAATGCCATTCGCATTGCTCGACCTGCTATTGGCTCATGTGAACCTGTTCCCTCGCAAATAATTGAAATCTCACAAAATCGAATCTGAATTTTTATTATAATCTAAAGCTCAACGTGCTGAATGCCTCGCACTCAGATTATGGCGTGGATTATTGGTGTCGACGATTAGAACATTCATTCGTTTGGGGTTTGCTGACAGCCGGTTCGTTCATTTTGCTATCGCCGCCATCGTTCGCCGTTACTGTCGTCGTCTGCATCGTCATCGTTGTCGTCGTCGTCGTCATCGACGCACTCATCTAATCCGCACGCTCTCTCGGTGACCGTCATTATTAATATTATATGTAAATTATAATCAAAATATATTAGGAGATCAGCCGACCAGGAGGCCAACAGTCACATGTTCGTCGTATGTGCTCTCTTCTTCTTCTCAACATCGCCGCCGCCGCTGTCGTCGTCGTCGCCACTGTCGAAATTATTCAAAACACACACGCGGCATTCAAATAAACACAGCTGTCGACAGCTATATTTAGACAGCGCGCGTTATGATCGGAATGATGATTTTGAGGAGTTCATTTCGATGGATTTTGGTCACGTCGGAATCGAATTGAAAATTCGCTCACTTTTCGCTGGCTAAAACGGCGAGATGGCGAGTTGCATTTGTATTATTCTTGAAGGGATTTCCCGAGGGCGAATTGAATCCGCAGCAACGTGAAGGCACTTCCGCAATGCGGATATTGGTGAGAAGCGCGACTTCTGGTTGGAATTCGCGAAAACCGGTGATCACGACAGTGGTCGGCGATAGCTTTCGCGCTCATTTTCGATGTGTTTTCATCGCAAACGAAAACCAGTCAGTTGGAAAACGAGCATTTTCTACATTTTCTCAGCGCCTGGTACAGTCGATAGTGATTTTTTTGAAAAAAACTCAAAATTGAAATTTACAATTTTTGGAAAGACAAAATTTTGTGCTTTTGTCACTGGCTGGTTGAGTTGATCGTGGGACGGTTTGCGCCATAAATGGTCATTTCGATTTGAAGTGATAACCACTGGGGGGGACAATGCTGATGGAGGCTCGGTCAGACGGTGAGATAATGATTGCAGCAACGACGATGACGGTGAGGATGAACGAAGTTCATGCGAGTGGCGACGAGGTGCATGCTTCACGGCGTTATCGCGGTGAGTCGACTCGAACGAATGAAACAATGAAACGAGCCGCTTTGTGGAATAAATATTTTATTTTTTAAGAATGAATTTGAGTTGAGCTAAATGCAAAAGATTTTAAATAACGTCGATGCGGTTGTCTGGCGGGGGAGAGACACACCAACGGGATGTGATGACCCCTAGACTGATGAGCAGCAGGATGAGTGAGGACAGGGCGAGGATGACGCCGGTGGTGAGATCGTGGATGGGCGTTCCAGGGAAGGGGTTCAGTACGAGCAACACCAGGAGACCGCAGCAGTTCAGCAAGGAGAAAACCGTCACCAGGATGTAGCCTGTGGGAGTAAGAGGGATTAGCGGCGCTTGGATGAGAGTGGTCGTCGTGATCTCACCTGAAATGTAGTTCCGATTAGGCAGCCAATCACACTGTCGTGACTTGAATCCAAGCAGTCCTAATGAAGCTGCTGCGAAACCGGAAATGATTCCGATATCCAGGAAGTAGGTGCGTCGAATCTGGAAGAAGGTTTCTCGTGAGCGAGTTCGTGTAGAAGAGGAGCATTGGGCGTGTGTGAACTTACCTCAGTGACCATATAAAGACACAGTCCGGAGTTCATGGCTCCGCCCAGCATCAGCATCAGCGAGATCACGCCAATGGTTGCCGCTGCCTTCTCGACCTTCTGGAAACTGTCGTGCGTCCAGGATTTGTCCAAGCCACTGGTGCCGGTTGACATTTCGTACATCGACTGTTGTAGTCGTGGCGAGATGACGGCTGTCGTACGTTGTTCCAGCGCCTCCGCTCGTGCCTCGTACTGCAGCTTCTGCGGCGTGAATTCTGACTGCTTCGGCGTGCTGCAGATGATCTGCGAGTGATAGCGATGGTTTGGTGAGTTCCGTGCGATCGTGTGATAGCTAGCGTGACGCTGCAGCACGTGGGCTTTCTGTGGCGTTGAAAGGAGCTCGTGCAATTTCTGGGTGGCTGCTGCATTTTTCGTGGGAGTTGCTGGTGGGCGAGCGTGACGCGCATGCTGCGTGGGTTGAGCGCGTTGCGGTGTTGGAACGTTGCGCTGCGGAGTCTTTGCTGGGGACATTATCTGCTTTTGAGGAGTGGTCATGCCGCGAGCCGCTCGAACGGTTGCGTAGTTGACGGAATTGTTCTCGACATCGCCGTTGAGACAGGTTTCCTCCTCGTCAGTCGGTATGACCGCGTAGCGATGCCGACGACCATTGTGCATTTGGATGATTTCGTGATTGGAATCGACATTCTCCTCATCGTCGTCTGTGGGGACGATGGTGTATCGTTGCATGCTATTCTGATCGACGAGAATCATCGATTTGTTGATGAAATCATTCGAGAAGGCCGACAGGAGATTGGAATCGTCTTCCATGGATGTGACCGCTGGCAGACTGGTGCAGCTGTCCTCCTCCTCTTCGAAGTCAGTCGGTGAGACGCAGGAGAACGTGTCCAAATTCTCCTGGCTCTTGGTGAATCGCGCCGAATCGGCGCGCATTAGGTGGGCTTCATGCGCCGGCAAAAACGCGTATCGACCTTTGCTGGCCGATGGCAGGTCCTCGACCGGCACCAGGGCGTATCCACTCGTCACACTTTCAGTTTTTCTTAGCGGCGGATTTGGTTGGTGCTTTGCTATCGGGTTCACAATGGCCGGTTTTGGTCCGGGCTTCGGCTTGGGAGGTAGTTCCCGTTGTTGGATACGATTCAGTTGCAGGATCTGCGCTTGCTGCGCCTGCAGTTTTTGTTCGTTCAAAGCGAGGATCTGCTGGTGTCGCGAGTGTATTTGAAATGAACGCATCGATTCACTTCGATGCATTCGGCTTGGAGGCGACTTTGCAGCCGTTGGTGAATCATTCTGGAAGAATTCACTTTGCTGGCAAAATGCCGGGTTTGTGTAGTTGTGTCGCTGAGACATTTTCGAGCAATTCCTTCAGTTCGGGCTCGGACACAATTTTCTTTCGAAATTCTCACTATTTTCACTCGATCACCTCTTCACTTCCCGAGTAACTCAAAAAACGAGTCAATTGAGAGAATATTCACAAGAATAAAATTCAAAAATCCACCGAAAAGTTCCAAAAAGAATTCCAAACGGTTTTTCACTTCCGAAACGAAATCGAAAATTCAACTGCGCAGAAACGAACACATCCCGTCAACGGTCGAGCAACGAATATCCATCTGGCGCTTTAAAACTGACGCATGCGTTGCTCGCAACAGCAACCGGCGACCGTTAAATTTCGGAAGTATCGTTGTGTTTGTGCGCCAGCGAAGTGCTTGCGCCTGGCCATTGTTCGCACAAAACGATGTTGATGCATTCAGTGTGGCATAGCTCGACTCGAGCACGTCGATTCGGTCGCATTCACTGCACAGCGTCGTTGCCACAAAATCATCGAGCCGATTTACCCTGCGCGCACATACACACACACGCACACATCCATCGGAAGCATATGGACGAGTTCCCCCTCGGCAATGTTGTCGGTTTGTTTGCATGTTTTCAGACGAATTAATGGAAATGCGCGACGGTGTCAAATGTCGGCAGTGGGTGATGAGCTGAAATCAATCGTATGGCCTTCGTGTCGTCTCTGAGAATCGCCAATCGTCAAGGACTTAACCACTCCATTGCGAGTCACCGCAGCACATTTTCAATATTGGCACGAGCCATTCAAAGTGTCCCGCATGACTCGTCAATGTGCATTATTTACGGATTTTCTGTTCTTTTACCAACACAACGGCCGTGCGCAGCGCAAGATTGATTTGGTTCCCTTTGATCAGATGGTGGTTGAGCAGCTGCTGATGGATTTTATGTCGACGAATACGAATGAAAACATTCAACGATAATGATTGCGACGGCACAGAGTCGGGTTTTTGGTAGGCGCTCGAAGAATTCGAACAATGAATTGGCTTGTCCGCTCCGGTGAATGAGTGCCGATGACGGTTTTTCAAGAAACAAACACAAAAGAAGAAAAAAAGAAAAAAAAGAAGAAAGAAATTGAATAGCCATTCAACGGGGATTTTCCAAGAAGCGAACCGAAAGAATTACAAGATTTTCGATGGAGACGCCCAGTGCTATATACTTTCCATTGCGATCGACAGATGGCGTTAGCGATTTTTTCCAAGCGAAATGGAGGCGGTTCGGGGTTTATTGAACTTTGAATTAAACAAATGAATCATTCAATCATTTTACCTGTAATTCAAAGCTCCGAAAATGAAACAAACATTAATTTTTTTTTTGTAATTTTTCCAATACAGATAATTTTTATTTAAGTTTAGAAATTCTTAAAGAAGACCATAATAATAAT
>JANSTV010020337.1:0-16167 GCA_027564135.1 Lestremia cinerea
AAAGTGAGATAATGTCGAGATGTGTGTTGTGCCAACGAGCATAATCATCGAGCGATCATGGAGCGACATGTCGCAAAAAAAAAGGGAATTCCATACGCTTACACCGACCACCAATACAGCTCGAGCCTTGGCATCTGATGCTGTGACTGTTCCAAACGAGAAATAAAAAGAGAAAATCATATCGCCAAAATGAACACCGATGCCGTTGAGAGCAATTTATGTTTCGCTAAATGTCTCTCATTAATTTCAGGGGCGATGGAAAAATCTGTTGTTTTATTTGGTTGCGTTTTTGTTTGGTCGTGCGTCATGCGTTGTTTGATTATGATTTCGATTATTCGCACCAGACGAATGACGAGTTTCTTCCTCATCTTTTTTTTGCCATTCGAAATGCGGAGCTTCAAGATCCGGGCATGAGAAAAAAAATGTGGTGTTTTTGCCGGAGCCACACAGATTTATTCAAAGTTATTTGGTGACCCAACGTTTGACGCACACATTCCGAATGTGATTACAATCTCCGGGTTATTTCAGGCTCATCGACGGGGTGTTATGACGAATGACAGCCATAAGACTGGTGGGAAATGCACGAGCGGAAAATGGACCGTTCTGATTTGATTTGTTGAAAAAAATGTGATTACTCGCGACCGGACACCAGCGTTTGTTGCCATGGCATGACCACAAAGGAATCTTTCCAAAGTGCTTTCAGCGAGAAATTCTCATCTTGGCTTTCATGCTGTGGTGGAAAGGCAAGGAACGGGACAACGATGGATAAAGAGAACGATGAAGCCATAAAAGTTTTGATGACCGAAAATACTTTTGTGCGAATTCTCAAGGAAAAATCAAAAGACACTGCACTAAACCGGCATATTTCATTGTCACAAAGGCATTTCTTGGGAATTTCCTCTTGTTTCGTATCCGGCATTGTCCGGATCCCCACCCACTCGAACAGTGACTCGTTCGCATTTCGTCCACCCATCAAATCGACCATCACAATAATTGACTGAATCATCCCAACATAAATCAATGCCGAAATCAACTGGCTATAATTAACGGGTCAAATATCCCGCCGGTTGATTTATAAATAACAACTTGCTGGAATTGAATTAAATGGCATCATGGCCAATGGACCGAGCTTTATGACCCCCGAAAATTAATGTTGCGAATCGGACAAAGACAATCATAATTCATCAGTGTTTTTGTGCAAGCAAATAGATTTCATCTGAATTGATGAATTCGTTGCTGTATCATTCGCATCGTTATTCGCAGCAAACTGTGCCACCAAATGTGTATCGACGTGATTACGGATGGTAATGGTTCATGCTTTTTGGTCGAAAGCATTTCATCGTTGCGTCTGCATAACCGGTGGCTGACATAAAGCTGAGATTGTCGTCCAATGGAATGGGGCTTTACGCGTTCGTCTTCCCCGAAATACTTGCCTTCAATCATAATCCGGAAAACCGACAGTGGACATCTCGCCATCTCTTTCTAGTGTCGTCTAAAAGTAGCTCAACAAAAGCTCAGTTCGATGCATCGAGGTTTCACTGTAGAAATGTGGAAAAGAATCTCCGTGTACAAGTTTCATTGCCGCCTGGCCAAGTGCCGAAATTTATCGTATATGAAAGCGTCATGGAGGCGATTAAATATGCAAATAGAATGGTCTGCCCAGTCGGAATGGCATTTCGGTTGTTGTTTTCTATCGTTTCGGGTAATTTATCGGGCATATTGATATCTGGGCACACTACGCATCTTGGAATGAGGACAAACGGCCACATGTCATGGCCTGCTGACAGCATATGTTGGTTTTGGGGACACTTTAAAAACGGCACTTGGCTGGAGTTCACCAAGCATTCCATCGTGGATAATGTGCCACTCAACGCTGATGAAGGATGCGCTGTCGCTTTTTCATAGAATTTTTTTTTTGCCGTCGCGCATTTATTCTGAAATTAACTTTAGCGCCGGATGAGCAATGAGAGGAAATCGACTGCATTATCGTTTTGCAGATGGAAAATTAATTTGGTATTGAAGAGAGACGGGAGACGGGAAACGGAAGACGGGAGAATACCATGACGTCAGAAGGCCTTTGAATGGTTCTTGTATTCTGCTAATCGATGTTCGATGAGTCGTATGAGTCGCATTCCATGCAGTCAAAGCCAATTTCTCGCATTCATTTCGCAATTCCACACTCCAATGCGGCGAATGAGCAAACTCAAACGGAAAAAGGTTGCCTTCTGGCTGGTGAAATACTACAATAAAGTCATCGTTTCGTCGCTCGTTTTCCACCAAACCGACGGCATGAACAAGAACGATGGGATTCAAAATCGATCGATGTTTAATTGAAAAAATCCACAGAATTTAATATTCCGCTTCCAATCAGCCAATCAGACAATCAGCAGATTGGAATGACTGTCGATTGTCGAATGAGAATATGCGGTTTTGTTTCGGTTGATTGCTGTTTCTCATTTCACATTGAATTTCATTTACGATTCATCCGCTCGAGCTGAATTCACTGGGAAAAGTCGCATGCAAACACTGATGGGTTGTGGATGGCATTCTTACCAAGTGAAAATGAGTGGTTTTTTAGGGACGATGGATCTGTGTTTGCGTTTGCCCGAGAGGAAAATGGATTTCTGATTTGACAAAACCTTTGGAACGAGTCGATGCTGATGGTATTTGGGAAGGGATCGTTTCACTCAAAGAGCGCATAAATGCCAAACAACTGCAAAAGCGAATGCAATGCGTACATGTCGATGGCATGCAGAGCTTTATAATTTGAATAGCGATGGATTGCTCCTGACACTGAAATGGAACGAATCGGATTGCATTCTGAGTCGATTAAGACATTTCAAAACGAATCGTTTCGAATTTCGCTCGAAACGTCGTTTCTC
This sequence comes from Lestremia cinerea, assembly GCA_027564135.1. Classification (NCBI taxonomy): domain Eukaryota; kingdom Metazoa; phylum Arthropoda; class Insecta; order Diptera; family Cecidomyiidae; genus Lestremia; species Lestremia cinerea. The sequence goes on from JANSTV010020337.1 coordinate 2,883, forward strand.
ATAGAAAATGAGATCAGTGGCTAGGCTTTAGACTAGTGGTGGGTTCATCGTAGACATTCCCGTGGGAGGACTGACAACGCTAATTGAATGGTGGAGGAAAGCAATACAAACGACGCATCGTCGACGGCACTCTTATGTGCGTCGACGGCGCCACGAGGCGCGAACTGGATGGGTAAAGGATATAATTCGGAGAAAAAAAATCTGTCGTCATTAATTCATCGCGAGCAGCTGCGAACGGCTTCAGTTGGCAACGGTGTGTGACGTCGAGGCGGTGCTATTTTTGGATTTTCGAAGGATCGACTTCAATTACGGTACCGGTGACAAATGTCATGCAACTATGGACTGAAAGCTTTGGAAATGTCATTTGGCGGTTGCCCTAATCAAAGTTGGCGTCGATTGGATTAGCTGATTCGATCACAGTAAGCGCTTTGACGATTGTGTCGTTTTTCGTTTTTGAAAATAGATATTGTTTTGCATTCCATCGAGAATAGAGCGAACCGCATCAAGCAGGATGGCATTGAGTATTCGAGACAGACGAGTTCAGATCAGCATTGCTGTTGCAATCTTCGTGGTAATCCTAGTTGTGGGAATTTCTTTGACTGTGCTCACTAATTCCGGCGGGGAAAACGATCAACCGGCGGCGAATTTGACCACAACCGTACCGCCGAAAATGGATGTAGATTTTAAGAAGGCTAAGCTACCTGAAGCCCTTCCACCAGGAACCACCACTGGAATAGGTGAAACTGGGGTGTCCTCTACGCTTCAGGCCACTATAGCGACCGCAACAGAAGCTTCAACAACAGCAAATACCGAAGCAGATCAGACCGAAGCTGCAACTGTCCCACCACCAACACCAGCCTAATTGTCACTGCTGTCACCGAGTCTTCGAGAACTCTCGAAAATATTGAATTAATGTAATACAAACCATTCTTCCTCCGAAATTTCGCTTTTCTTCCAACTTGTTATCTCGTCGAATTCCAATTCGATTAACAGCTGCTGAGTCATTCGTCATTGCATTCAAAATCAACGAACCGAATCAAACATTCCATTTTTTCACGACCTGCGAAAATGTGCAGAAATGAAAATCATTGCGGAAAAATATTTCACCGCTCTTGAATATCCAAGTGAAACTCAACGCTCGACAGAACTGCGGTGAACGTGAGTTGGTCGATAATGGAAAATGTGCATCCGACCCCCACGCGACGCCACATCCAACATCACAAAACTAACGCGACAAGAGTGATTCGTGCCCAACCAAAACCATGAAAGAAAGCTACGTTATTAAAAACAATTTATTAAAAAGCTAATTTTAATCAAAACCAACAAACGAACAACGAGTCGAAACGAAATGAAGCAAAGCAAAATGTATGGAAAAAACATGAAGGAGAAAAGCAAAACAAATCTGATTTCATTCTGAAATTAATACAACGCTGTTGTTCGACCGCAATAACAATTAATTAATAACAATGGATGACGAGCGACATGCCTCATCGCAAATAAATCCGACGAGAAAAAGTTGAGATGTGATAAAATAACAATAAGTTTTGCGGAGGGCGCTCGTCGTCCATTTCCGCTTTCACGATCGAAACTGTCTTATTACATCTCGACGTGCTTGAATAAATTAATAAAGTTTACGCTGTTTCTTCTTCTTTTTCTTTTGATTTTTTTTTTCTTTTTTCTTCTTTTTTCATCTTCTTCTTTTCCGTTTTCTTTTTTCTTGAAAGCGAAAAACTCTGGAACAATTCATGCCACGCGTTCGCGTCCAGGTGAACGGCGACAAATGATAAACACATTGAATGGGGTAGTTGGGCGGTGGCGGCCATCACAACATTACCGATTTCGAACAATGGAACATCGGCTCGGTTTTGCCTCATTTGCATTTAAATGATGTTCGGTCATCACTTGGCGGTGGGCGAAAGCTAAATAAAGAAAAACTCATTTGTTCGTTTTGCGTTTCTTCTTGATCTTCAACCATACGCAGGCGTTCAACCAGGCAGATGTTGGTACGTTGAAGGTGTCGTTCCATTTCGGAAAGTTTGCTGGAAAACTGATGAATTAAATAGAAATGGGGTTGATTCGACTGAAATCACTTTTATTTTGAAAACTTCCCAAATATTACAGAGATGTCGAGATTAAAATCTGGATTTCATCATGTTTGCATGACTTGAATGGGTGTCCTGACGATGTATTGGGTGATTATGGGACGCCTAGATGCTGTCAGTGTCACGTGGTTCTGGTGACCGTAGAGTATACCCTACGCCACTGCCGTATCCTTCGAAATTTGAGCCAGCCCTACTTATTGGATTAGATTGCCAATATCATTCTTCTGAAGATTGTTTTTCGGTGAAAGAAAGGACACGGTCGACCTTGCGCGGAGCATAATGGGCTCAACCAGCTCACCCATCGGAGTTTACGCTTATTTTGAAAGCTCGTTAAATTGTAACAAAGTAAACATCGGGCAAACAACCAACTACAAAACAGGACTGAATCCCGATACATCTAAAACTTGACAACAATAATCACGAAACGCAGTTGCTCGAAATTTCAATTCCTGCTACACAAAAGTGCATATCGCTTGTTGTCGAACGACAAAAAACTAACTAATTAAATTCGTTGAAAAAATTTTGGTTCAAACTGAAGAATGCTGAAAATAAAACTGAACGAATAGTCGCTTCAGATGGAGGACAACAGACAAGCTGGTCCAAAACAGAAATTTGAGCATAAATTTCGGCACAACTTAAAAACTACAGTCTGTCTGCACGGCATCAGGCAATGCACATACAAATAACACAATATTCATTACAAACGAATTTCTCATTGGAATCCTTCCGTCCGGAACGAAAGACTGGATGGTTCGTTGACAGACCTAAATTTTATTGAAAAGATTTTTGTAGGCAATTTTCTGCGATTGCTGGTAGTCATTCCAGTATTGTTTCGCCCGATTCAATTCGGCCAAAATCACCCGACTGGCTGGCATCAGTCGATGGGCTGAGCTCAAGTCGCGTAATGCTTCGTCATAGTTTTTGAAGGCGATCTCCGCTTGGCCTCGACGATAAAGAGCTTTGGCATTTGATGGATCGTTTTTGAGGACCTGCAAAAAGAATGGAAAAATAAATTGGAATGAGTTTTTCCGTCTGGCTTTGAGAGGAGCGTCATGTGACTGGCGGTGAACGAATCGGTGGTTGATTCCCCAACCCAAGCCTGAAATCATGGTAAACATCCCACCGTCACCATCGCATCAGATCGAACAAAGGCATTTTTTTCGAGCAAACCATCGAATGACCGCAACAAAGTTTTTTTCGGCGAAAACTTTTCATTCAATTTCGCATTTGTCGGCCACATGTCAAAATTGAAATTCGAAGTGCAGTAGAAACAAAAAAATAACCTAAATATCGACGAAGACCGAGAGGCCATTAAACAATGACGAATTCATAAATAACGACAGTCATTTGAATACTCGAAGTTTTTGTGTGAGATTCTGTATGCGTTTTGCGGCCCCGACCGCCCGATTAAATGAAACGCCAAGTTCGATAAAACATCCAAATGAAATGCAAATGTCAAGAGAGAAGGGAAAAATTGGAATAATTTTTCCGTTTTGCGATATCAATTTCGGGCTGTCGGTCGCACAATCAACAACTGAATATCACACTATTTGCTGCTGGTGTCTCGTTCTGAATCAACAGTGGCAGTCGACATTCAACAATCATCAATCCGCTTCCAACTGGATGTTAACAATGTGCATCGTTGTTGGCCATCGTCATCATCCTCATCAACGTTTCAATGTTCAAATGTACATTTAAATAGAAAATTTTCGTCGACAAGTTGCACTGCAAGCTACAGCACAAGTCGTCGTTGGAATGCCCTTCGAATGGATAAATAATAATGATGTCAAGTCTCCCGAGTTGAAATAAGATGCGCAATGAAATGCTAGTTATTGCATGAATTATTACTGTCTGCGAAATCAGCCATAGTTCTCTGTTGCTGATGTTCGCACTCTGGCTTTGGCTTGCATTTTGGGGAAAAGTTTGAAATGAAAATTTTTTTTTGCCCTCAATCCGAAACTGGTACCAGTCTTCTAGCTCCCCCTCACCCCCCACATAAGCAAATGCGGAGTGTACCATTGGAAAAGTCATAAATCATTTTGTGACTCAAAAATCCCTCTTTCGAATGAATGCTTTCGAGTCATTTGAAATGCATAAGACGCGTTCACCATCAGCAGCATCATCATTTCGAGAAGATTTAATTTGCCGTTTTGTTGTTTGTTTTTGTGCCATCGACATCACCACTGCAATATTGACGAAAATACGAGAAATGTCATAACGGTTGCTCACATCCAAAAATAACATTTTGATGGATTTCATTCCGTCAATGATTATTGTTTGTCATTTGTATTTCCCGAGCAATGATTAGCTGTTGGTGGCAATGGTGCTGAGGATGGTGGATGTAGTGAGGGTGTTGATGGGTAGCGTTGGGTAGCGTACGGGGCTTCGTAAAAGATGAAGTAATCTGAGACACAAACGTTTCTGAGAATGCATAACAATGACCCAATTCTAGCGACTTTGTTATGAAACGAAAACTGTTTTAGAATTCCACTCATTCGCCGCGCCCCTAATTGACTAATTGCAATTCAGCATTGCCTCAAGCCTTCCAATATCGCATTTCCATCGGCCAACAAGCAAAGTCTTTCCGCTTCGAGAAAACTTTCATTATTTTCCTCGTGGTTGTTCGCTCACAAGACAACAATTCGAAACCAATTCCGCTCATGCAGGCGTTTCCCGGCGGCCCATCCGAAAGCCTTGAAGATGAAAGAATTCATTCAATTCTCTTTTGATTGAAATTTCCAACGATATCGGATTTCATCAAGTGCAAATGGGAGGACTGAGGTGAATTACACTTGGAAACCACCAATATGATCGCAGAGGGAAAAAAGCATTTCATTTTGGAGACAAATGTAAACAAATGGCAATTTTCAAAGCCCAAAGTGGCATTTCATTTTAGATTTGTTGTCGGTTCATCGAGTTGAATTATTCATTTGTGACAAGCCAACCGGAACGAAAAGCCAGCAAACGATAAAAATCAATAAACGATGCGGTAATTATCCCGAATGAAATGTTCCAACGGCCTCGTTCATTCGATGGGTTACGGTTCATTGTCAGTCGACCAATTGTCCATTCGGGTTACCCATCCATCGACGCACACGCAACGGTCAAAGCAATCGCTCGGACTGAATAATTGATGGTGATTCTGGTCGATGCAATCATTTTTTTGCCACAAGCTGACTTTCAGCTCCTCTGGCGACCCGGTCATCCCGAAAATGGACATCAGCATGCTCTTAATTAGTCATCCGAACTAATGGACGACCGATCGATTATTGTTATAATTTCCGTGCGACTGATTTTATTGCTGAATTACGCGAAAATCAAGTTGAATTTTGTTGTGAATTGGATTTTGCATCAATCCGAGTCAATAATACAAACCAATAGCGAGGTTTGATTCATTTTTTTGTTTTTGAAATTATTGGCAAAATTGGATTAACGATTAGTTGAATGCTGATTGCTTTTAGGTCTATCGACTATTGTTCTCTCTGCCGAAATCGTGCTGCTTGCCGAGCGATGGCATTTGGTAAGACATTTGATGGGCACAAGGTGAATTAGAGTGGAACCGATATCAGAGCCTTAGTGATGCTCGTCCGGACAAAAATTACAGATGACCTGAGACCGCAAGCGGACATACTTCATCGGATACAATGATATTGCCACTGGATGGATATGAACAGTTTGCGAGAAGAACTGCCGCTCGTTCGGTTTCGAGGAAACAATATTCGAAAGACACCAATCTCATTTCAATCCAATTAAGTTCCATTCTTGAAATTCGCTTGCAATGCAATCAATTAATTATCTCCACTAAATGCATTGCCGTTAGATGTTTGAAGAACCGTTTTCAACGGAAAATTAGAGCTCGGCTTAGACTGATTGCATGCAAGAATTTCCTCGAGTGGAATCGCTAATTAGGAATCGTTTGCGATTGGTTGAGGTAATGTCGCTTGTTTGCTTTTCGCAAATTGGTGGAAAGCAATAAGCGATAATCAGAGACGCTTTTAATTTGCTGATGAGAAAATAGTTGGAAGCATTCTATTTGGAGACAGTGCGTGGGGAGATGTAAAAACTGTCTGGCAGCTGCTGAACTACGCTCGAGCTCAACCAGAAGCAAAGAATCCTCAACCTGAACCAGCTATCAGACCATGAAAACCAATAAGCGTTGCGGTAATCATCGTGGATGAAACGCACATACGGACACATCCATTCGATGCGTTACGGTTCATTGGTGGTTGACCAATTGCCAATTCGGGTCACATAATTGTTGACGCACTCGGCCGAAGCAACCGCTAGAACTGAATAATTGATGGTGATTCTGGTCGATGCAACCATTCTTGCCATTGTTTTCCCGCTCACCGACTCCCTCAGCTCCATACTCTTCCCGTTCAGTGGACTTTGGTACGCTAATAATTGGCCAATTGCTCTAATGGACAATCGCTCGATTATTCATATGATTTCCGTGCGACTGATTTTGTTGTAGAAGTTCCAAGTTCGAATGAAAGCAACACAATAGGCTGATGCCGTCAACATGTGTTTGCGGTTGTTGCCTGTCGGTCGATAGTGTCGGCAGCCATTATCAATTCGCATTCAGCCAATAAATAATGTAATATTCGTCGGTGATAAAATCAAATTGCCATTCGATTCACATTTTGATAGGGAAACAGTGCGGTCCGGTCAGTGGAAACGGGGACAACAAGAATGATGCGTTGTTTCATCTTTATGATTATTTCGGTTGGTGGGCGAATATTACGATTATTCGCCATGCCTTTCGGATGCCGTTTATTTTGGCAACGAAATCGTTATGCCGTTGAAACATTGCCGAATGCCGACAGTGGGCTTCGTAAAAAGCGGCTTTGTTAATCCTTTGAGAACAGCCGAACAACCGAACAACCAAACAGTTCACGATGGATTCACCATCATTCGATTGACGAACCAAAATTGGATTGATATTTCGTCGCTTCTTGGATTTGCTTACGGGCATCGGCTGGTGAGGGATACAAACCGTTGCCTTTGTCTGGAGAACCGAACAACGATGACTTCACTGGTTGACTTGATGTCTGTGAAATGGTAATCGATGCGAAACAGATTGAGAGTCTCTGTTCTGTCGTTCGTTGCCATCCGCTGGAGGTATCCTCTAAAGTAACTCACTGCAATTTCCATAAAATGATTCGAATCATTGATGTGTGTGCGTCGCCATAGTCATTTCGTTTATTTTTACCGCTTTTCATACGAACGGGAGCCCGCAGACACCGTCGCTCCGACACACTAACACACTCACGTATCAACCGAAAAGCTTTAAATTTGAACCATTGCTTCGATACTATCATCTAACGTTCATGACGGTTTCGATAGCTTTTTATCAGACCGAATTCCATCATCCAATTCAGGGGCGGCCCAGTGATGTGCCTTTATCTTGTCATTTCCATCGAACAACACGAAGATTAAGTTTTGTAAAAATTCCAGCTAAATTTTCAGACGATTAATCGTTTCGATGTTGAAGTGACATTTCAAATTGAACGATGTTCCCTTTCATAATTCAACGTCTGATTCCAATGAAGAGGCAAAAAGGCGGTGAAGCAGACCTCTTTTTTGCGATGATAACGCGACGTAGACAAAAAAACGGTGTGTCTCCCCAAGCGCTGGGAGGGAAACTGACAATGGCTATTAATGCCAACTGAATTATTGAAACGTGGTGTTCACAGCTCGGCAATTAATCCACTTAATTGAGTTGTAAATCGATTCGAAAAATTCTTGGCGACCCGCCAATGATACCATTTTCATATTTCATTAATTTTCGCAGGTCGCCATTCCGTATTATGATTCAGATTCAGGCCGATTGTTTGTTGGTTTGTTTGTTTCGATGGACTCGGTGCTTTGTGCACGTCGACCTCGACACGTTTTTCTGGTGAAGTGTCACGCGTAGAATGGGACGACAGCGAGGATAACCTTGGCTGAAGGACATTCGGAACAACCGTCACCGGAAGACGAATCCATTGCCAGAACATCGTGTGGGTATCGAACGATTGGGTACCATCACAATCCATTCCGATCGAATGCTCATCTCCAGGAATCACTTCCGAGTAAGCCGAGTGTTCAAATTCCGGATGAGTCATCGCCCACCGAATATATTCGACTAAAAGCATCGATTGGAAAGCATCTCAAACAACTGACAATGAGTTCATTCCATTGGAACGTTTGAAATGGAAGCGGAATAATCCTATGGCATGTATGTACCAACGCACACCCGCACACACCTACACACACACACACTCACACACACTCTCACACGCGTAACAAATAGTCAGTTGCTCCGTTGGAAATCCCATGGAGATTTCGAAATGGTAACAACAATGGGATAAAGCGATTGAAAAAGGGATTTCAACGATGGAAAAAATGTAAATCAGAGTCACAAAAAGGGATTGTTCATTACCGAATGACGAGTGGGGGTGAGGGTGGGGCGCTGTAGGGGAATGTGTGTGTCACAGATGTCGGACAATGCAACCATGCAGATTGGAATGGATTTCGTCCGGAAGACGAATCATTGTCAGCACATAGTCGAGGTGTCACTCACACACAAAGCTCATAAACTCAATTTCCTGTGAATCGTCGCATCAAATTGGAATGGTGAACGCTTTAACGCTTGTCCGCACAACAATTCGCACAAACGACAATGTCTTCGAGATGACCCACCAAACGTCCGGCCGTGTGTCCGTCACACGTTGTATGATATTTATGATTTTTTTACTCTCTCTCTCTCTTTTTTCTTTCTCTTTCTCTCTCTTTCTATCTCTTCCTCTCATTTTCTTTCAAGAAATTCCATCACAGACTCTCGTCAATGCGACTCATCGCAATGACAACGACCTCCTGATCGCCCAAATGAATGAAATATAAAATTCCGAATCGATATTGGTGAAGATTACGTTTGAAAGTTTACAACCGTCAATGTCTTTCGCATTAATGCACCAACGCTTACAATGTGCGACACTGAAACCAATAAATAATCCCGTTTTATGAGCGCACGACGTTTGAATTCACAAAATGGCTGCAATCCAGTGCGATGGATGGTTGACTATCGGACGCTGACTGACGGCATCCATGAAACTAATATTTGGTAGATCGAAAACTGGAAATCAACCGTTTCAATTCGTCAACAAAAAAAATACAATTTTCTCTTTTGATCGCCGAATGAATGATTGATTTTGAATCGATTGGATTGCAGTATGTGCATGCACGAACTGTCGGATAATTAAATTGAAATTTGGAGCGGATTAAAATTTTGTATTATATCCTCGAAAATGGGCCATTCTGCAAGGCGATGGAAAATTCAATTCAGTTTTTGCTATTGATTTTATTCGGTGAGCTCATCTCATCCACAAGCGTCATCGAGACGACGACAACGAGAACGAAAATAAAGCGAAATTCAATTGGAATTGCTGCCACGACAGAGAGTCCCTCCTCAAAAAAAAGTATAAGCAAGAATTCCATAAATCAATCAGTGGATTCGACAAAGTGGTTCTTATGGAGCGGAGGGTGGCGAGGTCAATTTGATGAACGGCTTTAAAAGCGTAAACTAATGCAGACAAGTAAAAGTTTTTTTTTCGTGGAAGAAACATGAAATATCCAAGCAATGTGTCGCCCGTTGCTCGACTAAAAGCCGATTGAAATGTTCATGTTGATCGCAACCGATGGGTAAGCTCAAATCAAGCGTGAATTTTGGCACTTTCGTTGGTGTCTACTGGGAGAAACATCATCCAATGATAAACCACTCACCAATGCCATTATTATTGACACAGGCATATTGCCCTCTCTCCATCGCCAGTGCCCGTCTTCGGGCCCTGTATATCGTCTGAGATGGGTCGAGTGCTGCAACACGCGAACATTTCTCATCGAATTTTTTTTCACTTGTTTCTCCTTTCTTTCTCCGTTAGTGATCAAACATAAGCGAATCGTGTGCTGCGAACAATATTTGCCACGCACAATTTGCCAGTGATTCCATCCCAGCACCTGTCTTTTACCCACTGTCGCGACCCATTGCCAGCGCACCTTTTATTATTAAATATTTCATAAATTGGAATTTAAATGTGAAAATGCGATTTTGATGGTGAGACAATTGCAACATTTGAAATGATCCTAGAAGATGGTTTCGACACCGCACGTCTCCCACACAGTGATTAACAGCCAGTAATTTTGCGTCTAATGTTTACGGTAAACATTTGCGTTGGGCTGAATACTTTGGTTGGTCCAAAAAGGAAAGGGAAAAGTACGTTTTACGCGCTCTCATCGGAATGATGGCACCGTTGTCTCGATAATAAGTTCATGATGGCTTTCATTTCGGTGGATGCCAGCGAAAGTATTGAACATTTATAATTGAATGTAAGCAAGTGACTCGTTACCATTTAGAGGGTTCGATGTGGGACGGCGTTTGGTGATGCCGGTGTGATGGAATTGGGTCAGAAATGTGATAGACTGTCAGACAGATCAAAAGTTTCCTTCCGACTGAATTCCATTTCACGTTACCCCCATGTCCTTCTCGGCGCCTCCTCCCCTCACCTACCATCATACGACCGGTCCATTCAAACCCATTCTCATTCGATTCGCCCAAAAATGAATTACTTCGACGAGCAATAACTTACTGCTCAACTTTATGACGTTTGTGGAAGAAGCAGGGAATGGAGGAGAGCGCGCTTAAAATTCCAGCATCGAAATCACATCGAAATCGAAATGATTGCGTCATAAAAATGAAATGGGCTATTTTCGAAGGAAGGCCAACCAGAAGGATCCACATTCGGTCGGATGAAAGTCGTTTTTCTTATTTCCCGACAAAATTTATGTCATTCAATGTGAGCACCGCCTCGAGCATAGTTTCCTTATCGGATCTGGCACGGATAAACGATTCGGAGGGCATATTTCCGAATGACAAACACCTTGCTGGATATCAGTCAGTGCGTTGGCCGTAGATTCTGATTTCACTTTCGCTCGCTTGCATGCGGCCGTAAATCAAATACCCCAACTTTTAAATGAAACGTCATTTGCATGCGATTTATGTGGTGTCAGATGAAGGGACGCATGGTCGGGGGTGAGGGGAGGTCTATGAGCTTTGTTTTAGAATCTTCCCATTTGAATTAGTTGGGGTAGCATTTGGAATCGCTTTCGAATCGAGTAATTCAAACTGAAACTTCTTGAAATGGTTCCACTCTCCAAATGACCCCAAACGCACCTGAATTTCCACCAAAATATAACGATTTTTTCTAATTAAAAACAACCTGAAGAAACTCGAAAGGAAAATGACAAATCATCGAAAGTTTTTCGTTTCAATTAGTCGCACATCGTCGGTCCACTCATCCAATTTGGCGTTCGGTGGCAGAATGAACAACTCTGTCACCCTCTTGGTTTGCTCAAACTCAACGAAAAACACTGAAAAGTTTTCATTTTCCATTTAGCATTTAGCATTGTTTAGACTCGCGTTTCGGCGATTGTTTTTTTCCGTTCGAAGACCTTCCCATTCCAACAAATACCGAAAGAGAGTATCGCGCTCGACTTCAATGATTCGGTTATTTCCAAACACTTTGATTAATGGCCCTCACTGGCTTAATGACGTTCGACTGAATCAAATTCAAGAACGATCAAAGTAAATCAACACTCACCTCATTGCAGGCAAATTTGGCATTGACGAAATTCTTCAGTTTCAACTCGACAGCGGCACTGTTCAAACACGTTGTCAGATGGAATCTCTCGAGTGGCTGCATTCGTTGTTTGTTGCTTTCATCGTTGATGGGTAGACCTTTGGTCAGTTTGTCCATCAGCAAATTGTAGTAGCGAAGTGTTTTCTTGTATTTGCGACAGGCTTCAACGTATTTGCCGATTTCAAAAAAGTGATTGCCCGCATCTTTGATGCTCTGCAAGATTTGCATGGTTTCGTCCAACTGGCGAAGAGGACGGGAACGATTTGAAAAACTTCAAAATGGCAGAAGAAGAGAACTTACCGAGAACTGGTAGTCTTTATGTTCCCAATCGTCTGGAAATGGTGGAAGCTTATCGGCTGTTTCATCATTGTCCCAGAAATTCCATTCTTCGCCAGGTGCGAATTCGCCACAATTCTCGATAATCATATCTGAAAGTGGTACAGCGTCATCTGAGGTGGATTTCTCCATTTCGCTGATAATGCCGAAGCCACGAAGAATGCGCCCAAACACGACATTGGTGCCATCCAGATGCGAACATTCGATGGCCGTTAGGAAGAATTGCGAGCTATTGGAATTTGGGCGACCATAGTTTGCCATGCTGACGGCACCAGCCTCGTGGGAAAGTTCAAAGTTTTCATCCTCGAATGTTGGTCCGTAGATGCTATCGCCAGAAGTTCCATTATTTGTTACAACGTCGCCTCCTTGCGCCATGAATATGCGTTGCACCTTGTGGAAGCGCGTGCCTTTGTAGTGTAGAGGTCGATCCAATGTTCCCAAGCCACGTTCGCCCGTGCATAATGCCCGGAAGTTCTCACATGTACGCGGCACCTTATCCCTCCTCAACTCGATCACCATGCGACCCACTGTAATAACGCCATATGTCAGACCTCGTTGCTCGGAAGAATCCCTCCGAAAATTTCAAACCCACCGTTTTCTTCGCCGATTTTGATGTCAAACCACACCACTGGGTTGTTCACATCGATTGGTTCTTTCAAAGTCATTTTAGCGTTGTATTTATCTCCTACAAATCATTAAATTGTCGTCTAGCGGTGACCGTTTGTTGTTTGCGAGATTGCTTACGACTGGTTGGTCAATCAAATGCAATTTAATTCAACAAAACAAAAACACCATTCAGAACACTGAAATAACCATCAGCTGCTGTCATTTGACACTTTGCCTGTTGCTCATTGCGTTCATTCGATCAGCGATTTTTTTTGTTCAGCTCATTCACGTTCTGCTCATCAATGGTTTGAGTCTCGGATACGGTGAACGCAATTTGCGATTTGAATAGGAACCATCTCTCATTCCAACAAAACAAAGTCCTTCGTCAAACAGGAATGTTACCTGGATACCCAAATCCCCTCCGCAAATAGGACTTGCATCGAGATTCCTCCATCCCTCCGATGGTCCCAGCCTCTTGCGCCATCTACAGGAATCACAGCACACCGGTTAAATGTCAACCATCACAAAGACTAACAATAACAGCAACAAAGCAACGACAAGAAC
>JANSTV010020448.1:0-16160 GCA_027564135.1 Lestremia cinerea
CTGGGTTTGGGACACAGTTATTCTCGTGCGAAAGTCAAGTTCAATGTCAATCGCGTTGACAACATGATCATTCAATCCATCGCTCTGCTCGATCAGCTGGACAAAGATATCAATACGTTCTCAATGCGTATCCGTGAGTGGTGAGTGTCTCTGGCAATTCGGTTCTCTTTCAATCAGTCGTCTAACGAATGCTTTCCATCTTTCCAGGTACTCGTATCACTTCCCAGAGTTGGCCAAAATCGTCACAGAAAACTACAAATACGCTAAAGTGGCCCAGTACATCAAAGATCGCAAGTCATTGACGGCCGAAAGTGTTGAGGCACTTGAGGAGATTCTGATGGACTCGGCAGCCGCTCAGGCCATCATTGACGCGTCGAAAATGTCAATGGGCATGGACATTTCCGTTGTCGATTTGATTAATATCGAGATGTTCGCAACGCGTGTTGTCAAATTGTCCGAATATCGAAAGAAATTATCGGAATATTTGAAAAACAAAATGACAAATGTTGCACCAAATCTGCAAGTATTGATTGGCGATCAAGTTGGAGCCCGTTTGATTTCTCATGCTGGCAGTTTGACCAATTTGGCCAAATATCCAGCATCGACAGTACAAATCTTGGGAGCTGAGAAGGCCTTGTTCCGAGCTCTGAAAGCCCGTTCGAATACACCCAAGTACGGCCTGCTGTATCATTCCACGTTCATTGGACGTGCCGGGTTGAAGAACAAGGGACGCATTTCACGCTTTTTGGCCAACAAATGTTCAATAGCATCGCGCATTGATTGCTTCTTGGGTAAGTTTTCATCGTCGGCCCCATCAGGGCTGTTCCCCCCGGATTACTTATTGTTTCCTATCATCCTACAGAACAACCGACCAATGTTTACGGTGAGAGTCTGCGTCAACAAGTTGAAGATCGCTTGAAATTCTACGAGTCAGGTGAAGCTCCGCGCAAGAACGTTGAAGTTATGGAGGAAGCCATGTCGCTGGCTGCACAGCAAGTGCCCGAAGAGACCACAACCAAGAAGAAGAAGAAGAAGAAGCGCAAGGCTGAAGACGAGGCAAATGAATCGGTCGCCGAAAACGGCAATGGCACTTTGAATTCAACAAATGGCAATGGAGCGCTCGATGAAACGAACGGCGATGGCGAGCCCACAAAGAAAAAGAAGAAGAAGAAGAACAAAAATAAGGAATAAGCGAATCGAACCTGATTGGATTCCCATTTCATTTACTATTCTTCGATTTCTATGTTTTTTTCAACTCCACCATTTTCGATGGGTTTTGTCAAACCCAAATAAATAAAAGAAAATAAACGTCAAAACACATTTACAAGAACACCTTTGATTACACCGGATCGTCTGAGGCCAAACAAAACGATTCAGCTCAACCGTTTTTCTCGTGTCGGTTCCCTTTTTAATCGTTTATGCTACAGCATAAACCTACGAACAGAGATAGAAACGCTGACAGAACTGCGCGAGCAGGCCGCAAGGGCTGGACGGCTGGAAAGGGTGATTGAAATACTGATGGAGATTTGTGCTCTGCACACAGAACTAGTCAAGTTATTATAGTAATGAGCAGTAAGAAGATCGTAGATTTCATAGAAGAAATTTAATAAATGATTTACAAATTTGTCTGAAACAAAATAAGATATTGACGAAAAGGAACGATTGGTTTTAATTGGGATCGTTCAATGGCATCAATCATAAATTGGCGAACGTTGCGGCGTTTGAGCGGACAGTTTGATTGATCTAATCGAGGTTCGAGTTGCAATGCAAACAGACTGATGTGCGTGTATTCGACAAATTGATTAGATTTTCGAATGTGCGCATCAGAGCTAGCTGATAGCGTCGCACAGGATGGGACTCGGAAATAATTGATTCATTCGAATGGTGAAAGGCTGGGATGAATGAAATGGAAGAATGAAGGCAGTTAGAAAATCGACCGTTCGTTGATCTCGGTGCCGGTTGGCCGAAGCGTAACTGTATCGGAATTGGTGAATGTTCCTATTCTTTTAATTATCCGAATCATTTGATTGAACTGCAAAAATATTGAGAAATTATCGCGAGCCGATCAAAGGTTAACAAAATATTGCAAACAAAGACGTACAAAATGGACCAAAAATTTTGATCCGTCGATCGGTTCGACGTTCGTTGAGTTTTCGTTTTGTTTTGATCGCGAACAACGCACAACGCCAATGCCAAATGGAAAACAAAACTGAAGCTCAACAAGAGAAAAAACGCGAGTGACCGCAAACGAGCAACAACAACCAACAAAGAAGAAAATAAAATAAAGAAAAAAACGGTATCGGTGCTTTCGTTCTCAGTAACGACTCAAAATTAATTGCAGTAACTGTACTTGTAGCCACGATACGAGCATTCGTTTCACGCATCAACTTCGCTGCCATTGATTCATGTTGCCTCTTCAACAGAAGCAACACACACAACAGTCTTGTCTTTGAATCAAGTGGTTTTCCAACAGTCGAAATTATTGTGCGCTCATTCGACCGGCTGAATGAGTCAGTGTCGTTCGTGGGTTCTGCCGGAACATACTTATGATTTGACAGATTGAAAGTCATTGTTGTTATTTTTAATGAACTGCAAAGTGTGATTGAGACATTGTTAATTCATCATAAGAGTAAAATGTGCGCGTACAAGGAAACATTGCCGAACGAAATGTACGATTATGCTCGCGAGCATTTGGGCGAAACTGAAGAGATCCGCCAGGATTCGTTGCTCGAACTGAATGAATGGCTTGATGCGAATCCACAGATCTATGCCAATCGTGATCCAGTAGTTTTGATTCACTTTTTGAGAGGATCAAAATTTCGGATGGAAAAGGCCAAGCGCCGACTTGAGATGTAGGTGCTTATTGTTGTTGCTCACTCATTCGATACATGATTTTTGTATGCGACTCAAGCGTACAGGGTGCTTCAAAAGTGCTTTCAATTCTAATTTGCGTAATTTCAATGATTCTGGTCGAGAGGTCCTTCGAGATCAAGATGGCTAAGGTTTAGAGTGAAAAGACCCTGCGGGCTTCTTTCTGGTCTAACTATTGATCTAATGAACTGATCGGTCTTGATTCAGGCCCAATAAATCAGACTAGACTAAATTCTTCCAATCTGAGAATGAATCAGATCGACCCAACAATTATCGCCGAGTTTTTCCAGCAGACACAACATTTCATTATCCCCGAATGGACTTTGGCTCATTATCAAACTGAATCGCTCGCGCCCGATGCAGAAATCATATCACATTTCCGTGCCAATGTAATAATGTATCGTATCTTCATTGTAGGTTCTACAAAATGCGATCGGACCGCGTTGAATGGTTCCACAATCGCAATCCATTATCTCCAGAATTAGTGGAACTCCTCGACTTGGGCCTATTCCTTCCGTTGAAAGACAAGGACGATAATGGGTCGCAAGTGTTCGTCATCCGAACAGGCGTGCACAACCCAAAAAAGCATTCTCAAAACGACGTGATGAAAGTGAGCTTCATGGTGTTGGACTTGGCACTGCATTTGGACGAGTCGATATCGATTTATGGCGCCGCAGCGATATTCGACATGTCCAGCGTGACAATGGCGCATGGCCTTCAAATGACACCAGTAATCATCAAGCGGTACGTACCCCCTTCCAATTCCCCTGGGGATCTTCTAAAATGATTCGATCGATTGATTTCAGATCGGTCGAGAGCTGGGAGAATTACTCGTGTCGAAGCAAGAAATTCGAATTCATCAATCCCGCACCACACATTCAGATTGCACTGAATCTGGCATTGAGCACCTTCCGATTGTTCATGACACCAAAGATGAAGGAGCGATTGTCGGTGACTAGTGGCAAATCCACGGTCAAAGTGAAATTGCCCGTCGATCTTCGAGGCGATGCTGACAGTTACAAAGAGCTGACCATCCATTGGAAGTGTCTCGTTCAAAAATATGCTTCGTGGTTTGCCGACCAAGAACAGTACAAATGGATGACGGCATGAAGACGTCACAGAAGAGATTATTTTTTTTTTTTTTTCATAATTTTACGCATTTTGTATTTTTTGATAAACATTTCCTGTGTTTTTTATTCGTTCTTATTTATATTGAATAAATAGTCTTTTTGAGAGATTAAAATCAAATTTGGATTGCGTGACCTCAGCTTTCACCTTGTCTCTCCAGCGGCTTCGAGAAAAACAAACAAAAATTTTTTTTTCATTCGTTCGTCAATCCTTTTCATGTATTTTTTTCCATTATTTTCCACATTTTTGTTAACATTTTGCATTTTTATAAAAAATTACAAAATAAGCTCACATGGAGATTTCGATAAAAATGATAAATTCGCCAATTACGAATTGCAAAATCGAAAAATTCGACTAAGAATGACGTTCTAAATGTTTAAATGATTAGAAATGAGCGAAAATAAAAAAAAATAAAAATAATTGTCATTGATGGGTTCATTTGTTTAATAACCTACAAACGATACAACTTAATCATTTAATATTCACTTAAAATGAGATAATACGCAGCATTGTCCCTTTGGGTTTGGTTGCAAATTCAGAGTGTGGATTTGTTCAATTCAGCGAACGAGAGTCGCTCTTTGAGCGAGTGAGCGACGATAATTTTGTAACGCATTTGATTTTTATTTTTTAGTTTTTTTTTTTTGTTGGAGGGAAGAGATTATCAGTGTTGCATCGGCAATGTGCTTTTGAAGATGTCTCGCAATCACCGCCTGAGTCCAGTCGAATCGTCACCAATTGGATATCCACTTGGCGGAGATCCACCCGAGTCAATTGATGAATTGTTCGAAAACAAAAGAATACAAAACGATAACAATAAGCCACTAGCATTTCAATTGCGCCACAATCAAAGAAAAACAACTCATTTCAATTAAGCCATTTGGCAAATGGTTGAAGAGCTCTTGAGAATTGTTCGCCTTCATATTTGCCGACCATCTTTGGCCGTTAGCTTGTCGATTAATTCCTGTAATGGTGCCAGTTCTCGTCGATCAATTAAATTAAATTCTTGTACGAAATAAATGAAATGCTTAAATGACGTATTCAGATGGGCCTCTTCGCCGAGTCGAACCACCTCGGAGAAATGCTGATGGTAGATGTGAGCGTAGACGCGAAACAATCGTTTCAATATCGTCTTGGCGATGGCCAGAAAGTTCTTCGGGAACGGCACGCCGATTTTCGATGGGAACAATGTCTCGTCGTCCAATTGATCTTGAACCCAAGTCATCAAATAGTCAATGTATTTCGGGGCCGAACATTTGATCGGTTTCTTCACCGTCGTACCATCAGCCCAATGGTACTCGTATTTTGGACCAGCCGACATGATGCTGCAACTGTCTTCTGTGCAGAATTCCGTTATCGTTCCGTACAGCATGTTGATTTGATTGAAGAAATCTACAGCTGAATGAAGTGCGGGATTGTCAGAGTGAGCCCCTTTCAATCAATCTGTTGAATACATACTATTTACGGCCACCCATTCGTTCAAGTCTTCTCCGTCTGGCAGTGCTACGGCATTACGCAGATTACCCGATCCCAGTGTTGCGGCCGCCTGTTTCATTAAATCATATTGATGTGTTCCCTCTGGTATGTTCTTCTTTGGTTTAAATGTCTTACTGGACCTGAGTGGAAGGAAGGGAAGCTTGTTAGAAAATCTCTGAAACTCCGACTTGACGAACGAGACCCTGACGTAGCTCGTCAAACTTTTACCTGGATCCGCTGAAATGAGATGAAAAGAAAAATTAAAAATTTGTCGCCATTTGAACAGTTTATGTGTCAGAGGGAAGCCAATGAGTTGGGTTGTTGTTGAGATTCGCCATTTGGTGGAAACGCAACCCAATTCGAACAAAGACCCAGGCAGAGCTTCGCTGTTTTGAGCATTGAACAATTGCCTACTTTGAATGCATTTTCCACAAGAGCCAATCGCAATGACTACAAACAAACTCACGACATTCTCTATCAACTCGGCAACACTCGAAAACAAACAAACGCTTAAATACTCACAAGAAAAAGCTCATTTTATTCACTCCGTTCATATCTGCGACAGACAGTGAGCATGAATTTCTGTTGAAAATCAATCAACAATCGCAATATTTTCTGCACAAATGAATGTTCATTCCCATGGAAACGATGATCAAACCAACCGAATGCCAATATCACAATGGAAAAACGAAAAAAGTCAAATTTATTTTCAAACTCAAAGAATATATACACCAACAAAATTTTTGTCCGAAAGATAAAATGATGAAAATGTCAAAATTTTATTCACGCATTTTGTTAATTGTGTTAAGATTCTGCATATATTCTAGTCGTGAGACAGTGTGCGTTTTGGTAACCCGAGTATGAATCGATGACGGTCAATTGAGGTGTCGATGAATGTCTACTCAAATGCACTGAGTTTCGAGTAGAATTCAAATGAGCTATTCCGAAAAGCTATTGGAGTCTAAGGAACCCCAAAAACCGGGTGTTGATCATCAGAAAGAGATGTTTCCAAACGAGAATCCCAAAAAACACCTCTCGTCCGCCAGAGCTCGAACTATAAACTCAAAGAAGTCTCCTCACAAAATGCCTGCCAGAAAAATTCCCTCTCAAATCTCTCCTGACAACCGGTCGATCATCAGGTATTTTCAATGCGCATCGAACATCTTTTCAACCGGGTCGTGTTTGCACGTCAGATGTTACGAACGCGGGTGAAGTAAAGAAACAAAAATAAATATCCACACACTGCAAAAGCATTCGGTGAGTGTGACATGCAGCGCCATTCTCGCAACTGTGGTCACAAGTTTGAATCAAGTTTTGTTTGATTGCTTCGTTTACTCTCTGGGATGGTTCGAATCAAACGTGCACACTTCATTGTGTCTGTGGACGGTTGGGTATGATGATTAATTTTTTGCAGAGTTCCAGTTTTATTTCGGAAATTTATCGCTCGTAGAACCGGTCAGGTTTCGAATACATTTTCGATTTTCGACAGTTTGTTGCCATTGATTCTGCTTTCTTTTGGAGCTTTGATGTTGAGACGAGTCATTTTGAGTACGACAAGGCCAAGTTGGTTCACCATTACCATTGGTCGTTTGGTACTAGAGAAGTTCTCTAGGTAAACTAAAGGGTGTCCCAATAAAAATAACCGAAAGTAAAATGCCGCCATTTAGAAACGGAAAGAGATAATTTGATAAATTTTTTTTTCAAATGTCGGAAATTTATTTAGTTTTTAGAATCATATAAACTTTCTAGAAAATAACGCTGCTGAGATGCTGGCCGTTGTTTTCAATGCATTCACCACACTGTACCATGTTCCTCAAAACGTTTTATGACTGTTTTTATCTTTTGTATTGTCGGTGCGCGTCCATCGTATTCACGTTTTAAGGCTCGATGCACTGAAATTATCGATTTCTTCAAATACCAAAATTCTATGATCTTTTTCCGAATTTCGAGATCCATCGTTGATTGTTTACGAAAATATAGTTCAATACCTTTCCAAAACGCCCAAGAACTGTCAAATTGACCGCTTTGGAACGAAGTTGCAGCATTTTACTTTTGGTTATTTTTATTGAGACACCCTATAACTACATCGCTCAATGCTTTTTCACTTTGAACGAAACCTAAGACGGCTGGGCTTCAAAGCTGGACAAAATGAAACTTCGGTTCGATAATTTAAATAAATAATTTCATTTATTTATTCACTGATGATTTTCATGATTTGCATCATATTTACATTTATTGGAATATCATTCATGCGAAAAAGAATTGGTTGAAAATTGAAAAAAAGACAAGACAAACTCAAACAGTTGATAGGCATACCAAAACAACACAAAACTAATTCGACAGTCCAAGTCTCATGGTAAATTTTCAAATTCATGTCCGAATCACAAACGGACAGGGAAAATAAGATTTACTAAAATTAAGAAGGATCAAATGAAAAAATCACAAATATCTGATACAAATATTTGCTTAAAAAAGAGAGAGAAAGAAAACGATTGATGTTTGCTTCAATTTCATTTTCATTTCGGAATTAATCGCTGACAGTTGTGTGACTTGGGCATATGGGATTGGCCAAGCAAAACATAAGAATTCATTTAGAGCGAAACAAAAAGGAAACAAAAAACGTAAAAGGAAACAGAGAATAAATAGCAAAAGGAAAAGAAATATCAATAAAATGTTGAAATTTCACTCAAATGGTAGATTTTCAGTCGTCACCACAATTTTCTGGAAGTTTCTTTGTGTTTTTGGTAGCACATGATTCCGCAGACAGCCAATACAATACACGCAATCATGCCCAACAGGATCAAAAAGAATATTTTCACATTGGACATTCCTGGCTTTGGGTCGTCCTTGCGTTCGCGCGGCGCCTCCGTTTGTTCGGCCGATGGAATGATCTTCATTCGATCCACGATTTCAGTGTGCTGCGCAAATCGAAAGATTGATTTAGATTAGATCAAAATTCCGCTGAATGAACCCTCAGGGCCAACCAGCAAATACTTACATCAGCAATGGGTTCCAGCTCGTAGAATTTAAAAGACAAAATATCGTGATTGTCGGACAGATCGCCAGTGGTGGCGGACGCTCCAAAGTAGTAGCCAGTCGGCAATTGCACGTTTTTGGACTCGAAACATAATTTCCACTGGCCCTTGTTCTCGATATCTGTCATAACGGTCAATATCTCTTGGTGATATTTGATGCTGACGTGCGTATCATACTCCAAATTACGCAGTTTTGCCTCGCAGCCAGCTATCTGTGTGAGGGTTCCATCGCGATCGTGGTCGTAGCTCAACGTTCCATTGTTAACCATTGCACTAATGTACGGATGCTGGTGGTTATGCGGGCCATTGTGATTGCTGTACGTGTCCATAATGATGGCCAAACCAAAGAAATTGTCTTTGCTGCCGAAAACCGTGCCTGGTACCAAACGATCTTTGGCATACCAAATGGCAAAGCCATCGCCAAACAGCTCTTTTCCCTTTCCTGTCACTTTGAAATTCACATTGATCTCCCAATTTTTGGTCAAAACCGGCTGAAACAGACGAGCAGTTTTTAATCGATTCCAAAGACGATATCATCAACGTCGTACCTGTGTGTTCCAAATGGCTCCTCGCCTTGACTGAACGTCAGGCGTCAGACGAATGTAGTTCGATGTGACCAACGTTGAACCGAAAAAATCCCAATACGACAGCGACATGCCAGCGCCTGCAACGATAAAATGCGTCACAAAATATGCAAACCTGACGGCCGATACGCAATTTCAACGAAAAAACAATGAATGCGTCCGGGCGAGGACAGAGTTCATTTGCAATGCTTGTTGCGTTGGATGGTTTTCGCATCGGAATTCGAATGGAGTTTTTCTTGGGAATCTGTCCTGAGATCGTTCGTATAGAACCAAAGGTACCATTATGCGATAAGCAACCTGAGTTGGCCATTGCGTATCGATCACTCTCCCATTCATTTCGACATTTTAGAAATCGTGGCCGTTGAAGAATCGTCGCCACATTTTCCTAATCATCATTTTTATTGGCATTTCGAACTCACCTTGATAAGGCCTAACTAGTGATAATTCTCGCTTCATGTAATCACTGGCCGGATCTTGACCATTGGCCATGCTCAAAAGGCTAGCACATAATGTGAAAAGGCCAATCTGATTTCGTCGAAACATTTTCGGCTGTGATGATGGATTTGACTCAAACGATTTTTGGTAACGTTTGTCGATCAAGTTGATTGTATTAATTATTAACTAAAATTCAATAATTTTGCCTATACGTTGCTTGGTTGATACACAAACAGTGCGATATTTTTACGAGTGACACCGCATCGTGACTGACGTTTGCGGCTTATCTGTGCAATTGTGGGCGCGTTCCGTCAATCGCGTATGCCATTTCGATGGAGATGTCAATCGATTTTTTGACCTTCGTTGGTTTCTTCGTGGAAACGATGAACGCACCCCTCAATCCGAATTTCGAAGAATTAACAAGTGAATTTTGAGGATAAAATCCTAGGAGTTTGTGATTTATTTGCTACTCTACTTCAGGATCTTTGGGTAGAGCTGAACGGCGTCGATTATTTTAAGCCTTGGAGTTGGCCCATCTGGAGTAGATCCCTTGAAAGGGACCAAATCCTCTCCTGGTTGCTACCATCCTTACGTCATTCCCAATCCAATTTGATACACACGCCAAAACCGATGGAAAATCTCAATTGAAAACCTTCGCTCGAAACGCTGATTTAGTGAACGCATCCGAAATTTCATCTCCGAATCGATTTATTATTCTCGCACATTTTGACAATTTGTTTGTCAATTCATCGATTGGGCTGAATTCAAGTCAAAGAGTGAAAACATGACAAACAGCGAATAGAATTCGATTGGACTCCACGGAAATGCAAAAAATTATTCTTTGCTCAAGTTGTTGCAACTCACACGTCGAACAGCATTTCTCGCGAGTCCAAGTGTTAGTCTTCGATGTCATTAGTTGTGTAAGTGAAAAATAAGATATTTTTATTCGCGAAATTAAGAGCCAATCAAAACGGGAAACATCCACAAATAATGACAACAGATGATCGCAACTTTCGTTCTGCTTATTATGAGAAAGTCGGTTGTCGCAGTGTCGAGGAGAAAAAGTCATTGGAAATTCTGTTGAAGGATAAGCCATTGAATCGACTAAAATTGAAGCAATTTTGCTTGAGTTTTACGGTGCCAGCTGTTCACCGAGGCCTACTATGGGATCTGCTGTTGGGTATGTGTTCTCAAAATGATGAAAGCATTTCAGCGGGAATTCATTTGTTTCGATTCAATAGGAGTGGCTCCGGTGTTCTCGGATTGTCACAGTTATGTGATGCAACAGCGATACACCGTTTACGAAGACTTGCTACGAGCTCTGCAAGTTATGCAAATCGTCAATGATAAGACATCAACCGCAAATGTCTTCTATGCCATGTGGCTGCTTGAGAACAAACAACTAACGCTAGGCTTCAATATCAATGTAAGACATTTGGTCATCGCCAAACCGAATGGGATCATTCATTCGGCGGATTTGATTCACTTTCAGACTCAAAGCAATTTCGTCAGCATTGCTGAGGTTCTTCTGCAAACATTCGACAATGACATTGAAATTTATTGGATCACAAAAGGCTTCCATGCATGTGCTTCAGAGATCGTGGCAGAATTTGAACAATTGAAGGAACTAACCTTTCAATTGCTGGAAAAGGAGAATCCAGCCATCCATAAGTAAGTCACGTCCAGTCTACTATTTTCAACAGGATTTTCAATTGAAACGTTTGTCTTATGATTTTTCCAGACATTTATCAACGAATAAATTAATAGGAGCATTGCCATTAGAGTCATGGTATGGCTCATGTTTCTCAGCCGTTTTAGCCAAACCATCTTTGATTCGAATCTGGGATAAAATTGTTGGTGGCTCGAAGAAAATCGTTGTATTTGTTTTTATCGTTTTAATTAATACGTTGTGGCGAACCACCAAGCTGCCAAATGTCACGGATATGACTGAAATTTTGAAAATCATTAGAAGTGTAAGTAGACTGTAACCCTCCCGATGGAAACTTTGAGGTCGAACTCTTTGGTTGGGTGGTTCAACTGAAGTCAGAATCCCCCCATGGATAATCTTTTCAGTTTAGAAACTGTTCGTAACTCTTTCAAACCTTTCCTTTTGACAGATCAAAGATAACCAGGAAACAGCTGATCATATTGTAAATAAGTCAATTGAATTATGGCAACAGAATAAAGAGCATGCTGAATTCAGAGTGAGGAAGATCAATTGAATGTCGGCAAGAATAAACGGACGAATGAGCGCCCTGCAAACGATGAGATTTGTTATGAAAGTTTTTTTTTGAAAAGCAGTTAAATTCTATTCTGACGAGTTTTGAAGAGAAATAAAAAAAAAATTTATTACGAAAAAAAAAGTCGATTTAATTTTTTCGAAAAACGCAAATTTCTTAACCGCTTACAGTTTCATCATTTCAAATTGTAAATGTCAAAGGCATGACTCACGGAACATAACCCGCACACACGCATTTGACAACTTTGACAGACTCAGAAAAGTGGTGAAAATCATCGATATTGATGTTGTTGCTAGACCGAGAATCGAGACAATCAAAATGCAAACATGAACCGCAATTCAAAAAGTAATTTCGATTATCATCGATTGAAAGAGCCTAGTTTATTGGAGAACTATGTGAAAATTGTGGCTGTGGTCGCATTGTACTGGTACGTATTGCAGCGATCAAATTGAATGGCATTTATGACAATAGATGATTCGTTGGAAGGTTCACGTCGATAGTGACGGTGTTTGTAAACAAGGCGCTTTTGAGCAGTGACTACATCAACTTGGATGCCCCGCTGTTCGTGACTTGGTACCAATGCCTTGTCTCGGTCGGCATATGCTTGCTATTGCGAAGTGGCAGCAAATGGATGCCGCATTTGATATCATTCCCGGATGGACACCCCTTTGACGTCGACACCATTCGGAAAGTGAGTATTGTTGTTCATGCTCGAATTACTTTCGCCGGATATTCATCATTACGATTGTTCTCTAGGTTTTGCCGTTGTCGATTCTGTTCACGTCGATGATTGCCACGAACAATTTGTGTCTAAAATACGTTGATGTGTCCTTTTACTACATTGGAAGATCCCTGACGACGGTCTTCAATGTTGTGATGTCCTATGTCCTTCTCCGACAAACCTCCAGTTCGAGAAGTGTCCTGTGCTGTGCCATCATTGTCGGAGGCTTTTGGTTGGGCGTGGACCAAGAGAGTGTGACTGGTAGGTCCCCCACGTGATTCATCATCACCTTGATTTTATCTTATCTTCTTGTCTTTTTCGCAGAATCATTTTCTCTGATTGGCACCGTTTTCGGCGTACTCGGCTCACTCAGTTTGTCTTTGTATTCTATTTATACCGCGAAGACGCTGCCGCATGTCGGCCAAGACGTGCTCTTGCTGAACTTCTACCTCAACATCTACACTTCCTTGCTGTTTCTTCCATTGATGTATGTGAACCGCGAGTTCAGCCGAGTGTTTGCCTACGACCATTTGTTCGCTTTGTGGTTCTGGGCTGCGTTGACTGTTGGCGGCCTCTGCGGCTTTGCCATTGGCTTTGTTACATCCCTACAAATCAAATTTACATCGCCGTTGACGCACAATATTTCCGGAACGGCTAAGGCTTGTGCTCAAACTGTTTTGGCCACGCAGTGGTTTCATGAGAGCAAAACCCTCCTTTGGTGGACATCGAACATTGTGGTGTTGTTCGGCAGCGGACTTTATGCTCGCGTGAAACAATTGGAAATGGAGAAGAAACATCGTGAGCGCACGGCCAACCAGCATATATGATTATCGATGTCAGCATTAGTAATGAGCCGCGACGAGCAAATAATTTACAAAAGGTTTTTTTGTGCTGTCACTTAGAGTATTTCACTAAGTTTATTTTAATTATTATCAATTAACGAATACATTTTTAAATAAAAATGAGCTTTTGTTTTGACTGTTGCTTCTCCAAGCTCTTATTCACCTCAAATTCATCCGGAAGGAAATCGGTGGATTCTTCCTAGTTTGGGGCGACAGTCAAAGCGTGCCTGTGAAAGGGGAGGAACACTCAGATGGTTTTAAAAATGACGATGACAGTTGTTGTTTGCTGAGTCGAGCTTACACCACCGATGAATTGGAATCAAATTTTTCATTGAGGTGAATTCCATCAAGAGGCCGAATCCCCTAAAAATAGCTCCCGAAAGGCATGAGTACTCCAGCAAAAAATTCGGAGGGTCTATGGTTGGGTCACGAGTGCCTCAAGATCCAGAAAAGTCTGCGAATGCCCGAAACTCACCAATACGAAATGACCGAATTCATTATTCATTTTCACCACTCGCTCGTGCAAAATGCAGAACCGAAGCAAAAGAAAAAAAAAATAAACGTGAAAACGCATTTACGAACACAAATCATATTGAATGTCAAGAACATCTGAGGCCTTTCAATTGGGCACAATCTAACAATTGCTCATTGCATTAATGTAACTTATTGCGATTGGCTGGAAATATGGTTGCAATCGAAGGAGAATTTTCGTAAAATTCTGTTGTCTTTCTCGGAAAACGCATTCAAAATCAAATAAATAAATTTAGTGCTAGTGGTTGAGCATAAGTGACATTTGGTGACATTTCACAAGAGTTGTCGTCGTCGCAAAATTGGAAACAGGCAGGGAAAGAATTGAAAGCCACGGGGCAAGCAATCAACCCTTCAAGCAACCGTATCGAAAATATCACACAACGAGTTTATCGTCGAAATGTGGTCGTTCTTTTCGCGTGATTCATCAAAAGATTTTCCATACGAAATTGGTGAATGCGTTGCTGGCTTGGATGCCAAATCCGTTTGGAGCTTACACAAAGGCAAGCGAAAAGGCACTAATGAAGAGGTATCGATATTTGTGTACGACATCAAAAATGGCTCGGACACCAAACTGGAAATAACGAAATGCTCGGTGAAACGCCTGAAAACTCTGCGACATCCAAGTGTTTTGCAATTTTTGGATTCATTTGAAACGGACAAAGTGCTCTACGTGGCCACTGAATATGTTCAGCCACTTGGATGCTACATAGAATCGCTGAATGGTGAATCGCCACAGAATGACTTGTATCTCTCGTGGGGTATATTCCAGATCACCGTAAGTGTCACACCGCAGCCACACGTAATGGCATATATGCATTGTGCAAACTCCGTGTGTTATTCACGACGTTCCATTTTTTCATTTGCCTGTTTGCCCCGTGAGTTTTCATCACAATTTACCATTTCCATTTTTCACAGAGAGCATTATCGTTTTTGAACAATGACGGAAATCTTCGTCACAATAATGTATCCGTTTGGTCGGTCTTCGTGAATGGATCCGGCGAATGGAAATTAGGCGGTTTGGAGTATGTATCGAATGTCGAAGGCACTCCAATGCCTCCAATTAAAGTGCCACCCTCGTTGGAAATCTACGATCCACCGGAGAAAATCGATACAGCCAAATTGAAAACGGCCACCAAATGCTCAACAGATATGTGGGGTTTGGGCTGCTTAGTATGGGAAACGTTTAATGGACCACTTAGAAATAGATCGAATTTAAAGGATATTGATAATGTAAGCCTCATCCGACCCCAGACCAGATGCCCTCGATTGGACTCATTCATATTTAAATTGTTGACTCTCTTCTGTGCAGATTCCAAAATCTTTAACGCCTTTGTATTGTGAACTGGTGGGTGCTCAGCCAGCCCAGCGTCCCAATCCAGCCGATATCATAACGAAATGTCGCAAACCCGGTGGTTTCTTTAAGAACGATCTAGTCGATACGTTGCTATTCCTCGAGGAGATTCAAATCAAAGATAAAGCTGAGAAGAATCGCTTCTTTGGCGCCCTCACAGCTCAGCTGGATAGCTTTCCGGACAATGTGTGTCGACAAAAGATCCTGCCCCAATTGATAACTGCATTTGAGTATGGTGACGCTGGTTCAGCTGTTCTGGCACCGATGTTTAAGGTAACCAGTGGCGGCTTGATTGAAAATGAAAAAGTCCGAAACGAATCTTTTGCTTGCAGCTCGGTCGACTATTGGACGAAGCCGAATATCAAAAGCGTATTGTCCCGTGTGTAGTCAAGTTGTTTGCGTCAACCGATCGTGTCACTCGATCACGCTTATTACAGCAATTGGAATTGTTCATAACTCATTTTCAACCTCAAGTTGTGAATGATCAAATTTTTCCGCAAGTGGCTCATGGATTTCTGGACACGAATCCAACGATACGAGAGCAAACGGTTAAGGTATACTTCTTATAGGTTGTGAGCCCCTGTCGCTACCACGGCTAATAAATCTCCTTCATTTCGCAGTCCATAATCCATTTGGCGCCAAAATTGAATTACAACAATTTGAACGTTGAGGTTCTGCGTCATTTTGCTCGTTTACAATCTCGTGATGATCAAGGAGGTATCCGAACGAATACGACTGTGTGTTTGGGGAAAATCGCACCGCATTTGCATCCACAAGTTCGTCAACGTGTATTAGTGTCGGCATTCATTCGAGCAATGCGTGATCCATTCCCGCCAGCTCGAGTTGCTGGGATTCTGGCATTGGCGGCCACACAACAGTATTTCCTTCTAACCGAAGTGGCCAATCGCGTTCTACCGGCATTGTGTTCGTTGACGGTTGATCCAGAGAA
>JANSTV010020559.1:0-16156 GCA_027564135.1 Lestremia cinerea
TTGTACATATTTTTGTCTATTCAAATTTATTTAGCAAATAAATATTTAATGAAATTTCAAACGAAAATCACTTCACCATTCTTTTTTGTTTTCGTCACTTTCGTTCATTTTAGCGATTTTGGTTTTTATTCGTAACTTTTTCCGTTTTCTTGAATTGCAAAAGTGATTTCGTTATTTTGAAATAATTCACTTGTCAAACGCATCCACTGCGAGAGGTTAAACGGATATCCGAAAAACGTAATGAAGGAAATTGAATCCGAAATTTGGATTCCGAAAGTGGCCGAAATCGGATTGTATTCGGACTCCGAAAACATTCTGAATTCGAATTGCATACAAATTTAATTTGTTACGAAAAAATTCATCCGAGTTCGGACAATTCGAAGGAATCCAATCTCGGACAATCGGATATCTCCTAACTTATCCTAAAAATGAAGTAACGGAACGGAAATTCCAAACTTTAAAACGCTGTCGCTCCGCAGCGAGCATCTCTTCCAGCCGCCCTCCCTTCCACAGGCTTTTCACCAACCAAATTGTTAAACAATAGTTAACTTTGCAAACTTTTCTACTTGAGCGACCGAATTTTAACGAACTATTTAATCATCAAAATGCTTATTTTCTTAACGAAAACAAATTTAGAAAATTTCAAAAGAATTTGAGAGATTTCACAAGAAAAGAAAAACAAAACTTTGTATGAAAACTTGAATGTTAGATGAATTGTAGATTAGATGACTTAGATTAAGCGTAGGACTTCATCAATGTGCACTCGCACTTGAACATGAATTTTATTGCAAAAAACAAAAAAAAAAAACAAAATTTTTTTGAACGAATTTTCAGTCATTTTACGAAGAAAAAACATTTCATTCAAAAATACGTCTGCTGCCAGTGCATTATCGTTGAGTGTGGAGAACATAATTTTTGTTATTGGAAATTTTGGAGAGTTGTGGAGAAATTGAATGGTTTTTGGAGAGATTTTAAATCACCTTTTCCTTTTTGCTTCTGTCCGAAATATGGTTTTCTCGAATTTCGGACTGATTGTGGCTTGTTTGAAAGACCCTCCTCGTTGGCACTCGTCCACCTGAGAGGAGATTTAATTTCCTTGAATTCAACATTTCGCTGAAGATCAAGCGCAGAAATGAATAAAGTCGAATGATTGTTTCGATGTGAATATCCTCTGGGACGATTCTTTCAAATCAACAAATGAATATAGATTTATTAAGGAAATTTGAATCGATAAAATGTTAAGAATTAACGTCAATATTTGAATGGAAATATTCAATGGAAATGTATGAATGGTCAACTGTGATTGTTTTGCGAGAAGAACATCAAAAAAATATTCAAAATAATTTACCAAGATTTTGATGAAGGAGTGAGGAGAATGAAAAGGAGAAATCAATAAAATGAAATCGATAAAAAATGAATTTAATTGAGTTTTTAATGCAATTCGAGCCGAGCCTGCTCTGCAAGTCCCACAGGAAAGAAAAGACACATGAATCCTCTGGATTAAAACGTCGATGAACTTTATTTAACTGATTTTTTTTTATTAAAATGATATTGAAACATTAAAAATATCACAAAAACTCTGAAATGCTTCCGATTGGCCCGATTGGGTCGTTTGATTCCCCTATGATCCCTCAAATCCAAATGTCTTCGATGTAACGGCCGTTCTTCTTCATTTCCTCCACAGTTGCCTTCGCCTCAGTTTCAGAGCACTTTGCCACCTTTGCCCAGCATTTCTCGATGACCGCCCGAACATCTTGTGCCATTTTAACGTTGCCACAGATGAAAGTCTTGGTCTCCTCCTGTCCGAACCGCTCAACGAAGCGCTCAGCATGCAGTTCGATCTGCTGTTGAACGTAACGACACTTCGAGTCCTCGTCCCGGGAAAATGCCTCGGTCAATTCGGACAATGAACCATCGCAGAGATGCTGCTTTATTTCGCTGCCACAAATCTGCTTGACCTTGTGACGACACCCGAAGAACAGCCAAACGTTGCCGGGTGGTTGAAATTTTCCACCGGCTTTGCGACGGTCTGTCATTTGATGGCGACGATGCTCCAAAAAGCCCAGGAATGGAGCCACTCCTGTGCCGATGGCAATTAGCATCAACTCGATGCCATAGTCCTTGTCAATCAACTGGAACCGGTTGCCTTGCCGGAAATACAGCGGGACGACAATCTCGTCGAAATCCATCTCCAGGGCAGTCTCCACCTCGTGCTGGTAAATCAATCGTTCCAGCATGTGCGTCGTTATGCCCGGGGGTTTGTTGACCGAGAAAACTATTTTAAAAATGGTCGACTGTCGATCGATATGGCTTCGTTCCAGGGGACTCGATGCGACGGAATATGGGCGGGGCATCAAACGTGTCAAGTGCTCGAGCAGCACTACAATTGTCCCCGTCGTGAATGACATCGATTCGCATTCGTTGAAAATTTGCAGGAAATTTGTTTGATTCTGCAGGATTTCGGTGAGATAAATCGAAGCGCCTTCTTTCGAGCACAAAATTTCGAGAAAACGCTTTTCGGTCGCATCGGTGACGCATTGATTCTTGACGAGTGCATAGAGGAACGCCTTCTTCGGGATGGCATGCAAATCGAGACAGTCGGAGAGGATTTTCTCGATTGTCGTCACAGTCGATGGGAGGAAAACCGGCATTTTCGGTGGCCTCTTGGCTGCTCCAGCCACCGTTTCTTTCATTCTCAAAATAATTTTCAGCTTTGCCTTCTGCTTCAGCTCGGTCGAACGATTGACGATCTGCGCCACATTTTCCGGGCAATTCTTCGCCAAAATCCCAACGGTGTCGCCCGGTAGGAAATCGATCTTGTGATTCTGAAAGCAAACCATTCAACGACCATTTGAAATTGGTGAATTGCTGGGAACACGAACCGCAATTTTCAAATCCAATTCGTAGACGGTCTTGCAATCGGCATCTTCTTCGGCATTCACCAGTTGCTTGACTCCAACGATTGATGCATTGAAGCAATTAGTCCGGCCGAAAGGCAAAGTCGTCTTGCTTTGGGCGTGAACTCGATTCAAATGGCTCGTCTAAAAGAACAAAAGTCACACTCACGATATCCATTTCCGCCGAGTCACTCACCGAATCCTGTCCGCTCGGAAACGCAATTTCGATGAACGAATCCGCGACTGATGGAAACGATAAAGTTTTCTCATCGAACTCATCCATCCACCGATACTTGGTTCGCAAATCATTCACTTTTCCCTTCGACATTTCCGCTTTCCGCTTGCGTCAATTTTATTATTCGTAAACTCTTTAAACTCCGCGACAAACGAACCGCAATGAGAACAATGTTTTGATTGTGAAATGCTGATTGTGACAGCTGGTGGAACTAGCACGTGCGCAATGTTTTGCAAACGAAATGTCAAATCGAAGCACGTCACGAAAATTCACGATCGTGGCGTGAGTACTGGCGAACTCAAAAAGGGGGGAGGGGGGTGTAGGGGTGAAAGGGATAGCAAAAAAACACAGCATTTGTTATAAATAAAATCTTCATTCACAAAACAACAGCAGTCGATAATGCTATCGAGGTCTTCGTTTGGAAGTAACGGTAACGAAGCCATCCTCATCAACTTCCGGTTCTCTTCTGCCAGCGTTGGCATTGACCAATTGCGGAACCCCGTCCTCATCTCCAACATCCATGTCATCGTCATCGTCGTCGTCATCATCAGAGGACGTGTCATCGTCTTCCTTTGGCGGCCGTTGCACTTTGTAGCCTGGTTGTATCCAAACAGCACAGGGCGGAAGCTGGGCCAATTCATTCCTCACTTCGGCGTGTTTCCCTTGCAGGCACATCGTTAAATACCGCACCAAATGCGAACTCAATTCTGTAAGGCAATAGAACTCATCAGTAAAATCCCCAAACAACTCTCCGGATCGACTCACCATTCACCGAATCGTCCTCGCAAATCGTATCGAATTCCTCATCGATGACATCATTCAGCAGATCGCGAACCTCGCTTTCGTGAAGACCCTCGTTTTGTGTGCAATAGTTGAAGACGTAATCCTTGATCTCGATAGCGGTCTGAAAATGGTAAACAAACCAGTGAGTGGCGATCGAGCGGCGAACAACAAGCCGGAAATTTACTTGAAGTCCATTGCGTCCGCCCATGTGTTCCACAGCCAACTTCAGCGATGACCAACGATTAAAGAGATTGTCCACCACTTCTTGGAAAAGCTGCAGGTTTTCCGCTGCCATTTTACTTGATTCCAGAGGGGAGTTTGGTTCCGGAATCAACAAGAACCGCCGAGCAAAAGGTAAACATAACCTTGAAAAGAAACGTCAATCGGACTGTCATTCCGCCACATGTTGCTGCTGCGTGCGTTCGTGCGTGAGTTCTGAGCGGGTTTTTCGCTTAGTTCAAAATTCCGCTCAGATCGTCGAAATCAAAACAGAAATATAATTTCTCAACATTTTATTAATTCTTAAAAGTGAAATAAAAGAAAGATTTCATTCATTCGGAGTGAATCAAATGAAATGAAATGTAAAAAAGAAATTTGTAAGCTTCTGTCACCAAAATTATCAGCTAAAAGATGACTCTGGTCGCAGCTAACGTTGAAATTATACGTAAATGGTATTGTCTGTCTTTTGATTGAATGCCATTCAACAAAATAGTTAAATCAAAAACGAATTTATCGCTTGAGCACCAGAGCCTATTGTATGGAATTCAAATTCGGACAATTTCGAAGAATTTCGGACAAATTAGGACCGTTTCGAAGGGATTCAATCGAATTCGGACAAAATAATTCAAATTCCTCCGAATTTCATTGATATTGTCCGAAATTGTCCGAAATTGTCCGAATTGGTTCCGATTCCTTAAAATAAGCCCTGTCACAAAATGAACGTTCTCACGCATCGCGATTGCGTTAATCGCTGGCATCTTCTAAAGCATTTGAAACATTCAATGCCCGAAGAGGCATCAATTCAGGCGTAGTACGATGGCGGAATTGTTAAGTCACTCAAAACGGCCAGCTGGTTCTCGGTGAACTTCAGTTGATGTGAGGCCCAGTTGTCGTGATGTGTTCGCTTGAAATCTCCCACAGTCTTCCGAATCGTTGACTGAAAAAAAAAAACAAATTCTTGAGATTCCTCCCAAAAAACCACGGAAATCATAAAAACTTACCGGAATCGGCTGTGGATCATTCAAATGTGCGCCCAAATGTTCAAAAACGTCCGGCAAGAAGTCTGGTATGTCATACGGATATGCTGATATGAAGGCACATAATCCAAGCACGCCCATGTGCCGCATTCGCACCGAGTCTCCGTCTTGCGAATCACTGGACGCCTCACTGGAGCAGCTGACAATGCGTCGTGCTGATTTGATGATTTTCGTGCGACACTTCTTCTTGAACAACTCGAGTAGTTTGTCGGTCGCCGGCAGGAACGAACAATGTAACAGTCCTCCCAACACCTGAGCCGCTTTTGTGCGCACCTCCAACACGGGATCCTCCAAGAGCTGCAGCACTATCGTTTGCACTTGTTGGACCCAGCCATCGTTGCTAATCACAATCGGCATGTTGTTGAACACCAACACCTGCAGCACATCAATCACCGCCAATCGCGCCGACCATGATGTCATCAAAGAGACTTCGTTGACTTTGGCGAGGGCAGCTCCCATGCAATAGTCCAGTGTGAGTCCCTCGGAAACCATTGCCAGAAGCGTCGTACAGTTTTCAGCCAGTTCCGTGTCCTGTTCGCATCGTTCAAGTCGACAGGCAATTGGCAACAGCTCGAAATATTCGATTAGATTGCCGTTTGTGTTTCGATTCATTACTCCGACAATCCACTGGCAAACTTCGAGGAGTGATAAAACCTGATTAGATTGTCCATTCATTCGATCGTTGATTTCAACTTACTCGTTTTGAACAAGCGAACTGCTTTTTCGTATTCGCTATCGGTGGTTGCATTCGCATCTGAATTGGAGACAGTCGCGTCTGAAAGAAAAGCTGATTATCAATCTGATCGTTGGGAAAACACCATCTCCGCACCTTTTGGCAAAATCTTCGGCATTTCCTGGTGAAGAATCTGAACCGTTTGAACCACTTCCGCAATGATGTCTTTGATGCGAGGACACTCCGGTTTAGAGCCTCCGGCAAAGCACAAATCCGCTTCAAAAATGTTGATCAAAATGCTGCCCAGACGTTCGCGAACATTCTGAAAGCTGTGATTCAGGTAGGGGCGCAGGTAATCTAAGAGAAAATGTGCCTTTGAGATGAGTTGTTCCGAAGTAGAGCGAGGGAGGTTCAACACTTACTGAGTAATCGATGCGAGACACTGTTCATTCGCCAGACGTGTTGATTGAAAGGCCCTTGCAGACAGTAGATTCTGGAGCAGTCGATGAAACTGGTGCTCTCCCGGAGCGGATCTTCCATCAGTACCTGACGCGAAGGAAAGATTAATAAATCGAATGGGAGTGATGATGTCGAATCACGCTTACCTCATGTAGCCAGTACTGCCGTCGTGGGTCAAAACCTTCAGCGGCCGTTGCGAAGCAAGTGCCCCAAAAGACGTCCGTTTCCACGGTGATGCTGCTCAAAGCGAGTCGAATCAATGGCTTCAGTTGCTCGTACGTGTTGTTGGTCATGTCGTATGGCCAATGTTTCATGCCCCGCATGATGCCACCCATCAGCTCTGCCGCACATCGATGACTCGACTCGGAATTCTTGTCGTCAATGAGTCGTCGAATGTGCAC
Organism: Lestremia cinerea; assembly: GCA_027564135.1. NCBI lineage: Eukaryota > Metazoa > Arthropoda > Insecta > Diptera > Cecidomyiidae > Lestremia > Lestremia cinerea. The sequence goes on from JANSTV010020559.1 coordinate 6,705, forward strand.
CAAAATCGGCTCCAACAAACAATCACCAAACATATCGCACAATCCCTTCAGCAGAAAGGCACGCGAACGATTGAATTTCTCCTTGCCCTTCTTCTCCTCCAATGACCAAAACGCTATTAGTTTATCAATGTTGGCGGTTGAAGCAAAGAAATCGTAAAGCGTTCTCTCGCATTCGTTCAATTCGCTGCGTTGCCGATCGACTGAGGGTTGCGCCGCACTGGGAGCGTACACACTGAAGTCAGGCGACCACCCAAAGAAACCTTCTGTTTTGTGAATAAAACGCGGCTCATCCCATTGTTGCTGGTTCCGCGGCAACGTCTCCAGCTCGTATTGCAGCCATTTATTGTCCGGACGACAACCCGGCACCAATTTGTGTCGCTGCCCGGTCGGCGGTTCAACGCCGGCTATTTGGAATGGATTCACCATCACTTTGATATGTTCCCGTTTTTGCTGCTTGAAAATGTATCGAACCGTTTTTATTGCACATTTTCGCTCCTCAATCGATTCATTGATCAAATTCTCAACGCAATATTTCACAATTTCCGGTGGATATTTGACGGTGGCGTGAACCAAATTGTAAATCATACTGGACGCCATCAAACCGTAACGCCAATGCAGTGAGTTGTTGTGAGTGATTTCAAGGATCTCGTTCAGAATGTTGAGGTACAATGCAAGATTGGTGGCGTTTTTCTTTGCGATGGCAGCTTTGCCGATTGCAAGCTCCTCAGCGGAGATTGGCTTGGCTGAAGCAGGCAACAGTGCGGTAGCCGCTTGAATGCAATCGTCTGAAATCTCCAATTGGATCGTCACCGTTGGGAATTCATTGTAAATTGATTCCAGAGTCATATCCAGCAGTCGCACCACCGATGGCTTCTCCGACAAATTCGTTCGAAGCAATGCCAACCAGATTTTCTGCACGCAAACCCAGTCGTTTTTGGCCACCAAACGTCCTCGACGCTTTCCGCAGATCACGTACAAGATGCCTTTGAAACTCTCGTGGTTCTGATTCGAATCCAGTGCCAAATAGCTACAGATGTCGTCCAAGAGGACGCGATACGAAAACGGAAAGATGTTCATCAAAGTGAAGAGCTTCGATTGGGCCGTCAATCGAACGGCACCGTAATGCGATGTGGACAATTTTAGCAGATTCAACAGCACCGCACGATGTGATGCTGTGAATTGCGGAACCGATAATTCATCACGGCAATCCTGTTGCATCAGCACACGCGTTGCCAGAATCGCACGAATGTCCTTCTTGTGCTTGGTCAGCCGGTACTCTTGGAACGTTTTCAAACTGTTGTAGTTCTTCAGCTGGGTATCGAATGCGGTGGCAAATTGCTTCCGCATGAACACCCGTTCCCACAGCATGATGATCGCCTTCAGTGATTTCGTGTCATCTTCACATTCACGTAGGATCTTCTCTTGAAGTTTTCCAATCGTTCCAATGATGGCCAAACGTACGTTCTCTCCGTTGGGCATGGTGACCGAAAGATGCTCAAAGCCAAGAGTGATCTCAGTTTTCGGTGGTGGCGGACAGGCTGAGTCATGAACTTGGACCGGTTCCTCATTGGTCCAATTGGGGAGGAAATTGGCGCATTTCAGCAAAGCCAAAACAGTTGAGGAGTCTCGCAGCACTTCGTCCCGGGTCAATTGCAACTCACCGGCGACGTATTTTTCAAATTGATCCAAAATCGATGGCAAATAACGATGAATGATCACTTCGCAAATCTTCTGCGATCGATCATCAGGCATAAACCACTTGATGGCCGAATCGGCTTTCATTTTCTGGCCCCAGTGTCGGATCGGTAGGAACTCCTTCAAATCCTTGGTGTAACTCTCTGGTGAACTGCGCACATCAAGTGTTTGCATCGTGCTCACGTTCGTCAGAATGTTAATTAAAATTGCATTCGAATATTTATTCGTTAATTTGCATTTGAATTTCGAAAGGCGATCGATTATCGGAAGAATGTCGTCAACAATGGGCGCGACATGTGTGGGGTCACCACGTGCGATATTCAATAGTAGAATGATGTAATAAAGCAGCTCGTCGCTTTGCTTGTCCAGCACTTCGATGTCATCGTGTTCGGCGATGTATTGATTGATCGTACGGACGATGTAAGGCACTAATGATTTACGAATTTCGGAACCGGCCACACGATTGAACACCCTCACCAAACTGGCGACCAAATGCGCGGCGACACGAGGCTCAAACAAATTCGTTTTGACGAAATCGATGAGTTTGCGAGCGGCCGACAAGATGATCTCATCGGAGCATTGCCCAAGGATGCCATGAGTGCTGGATTGCAGGAGACTCTCCGCGATCGTTTCCAACTTTGAACGAACATTATCGTTGTGTGAGGTCTGCTCCATGCGAACAACATCCTGTGAACTGGATTCGATCAACGAGAATATCTTGTCCATGTATTCCAAAACGAAACTTTCAAAATCCGCCGTTTGGCTGCAAATCAACGTTTCCTCTTCGGTTAAATCGTTTCGATACATTCCAGCCTTTGAACAATCCACAATTGGCACCAATAATGCAAAGGACGTTAGAAATTGGAGTGTGACAGAGGTCTTTTTGAAGTCGTTTGGATCGATGCCCGGCAACGTGGCAAACAGAATTGGAATGACATGAGTCTTGCCAGCGGTGTAGCCATTGTGACCGGTGACCAGTGCTCGGGAAACGCTCACCAGACACTGCAAGGCAGCGGTCATTTTGTGGGGCTCCGTGAGGGAATCCAAGGTGGCATAGACGCGATCGATCACATCCGGAATGATCAACTCAGGACGCAGATCGGCCAGGTGCTTGAACAATTTGCCAACGTCCTGAGCATTCACGCGAGAGTACATTGCCTGGAATGCGACCGGTTTGAGGCTCTCCACGAATGCCGTCAGACACTCGTCCGTTAATTTGTGTTCATCTGGAAGCAAATGGGATTAGATCGACTCGAGATCATCGTCTGAGGAGCTTACCTGGGGTGGGCTTCTTCCACGGATGCGCCTTATACCGTTCGACATACAAACGATCGAAGAGATACTTCGGCAGCTGCACGACGATTTCACTGATGACATTCACCCATTTCCCGATGTTGGCCGGATGCAAATAAGACTCGACGGCTCCCATCAATTTCGTCAGGTAGTGTTGCGCTGAGCTTTTGGGCCCCAGCACAGATGCAATCCAAACTGAAAGGAGAATTTCACTTTTAACTTCAAAGCCTCTTCGGAGCAATCAAGTTGAACATACTTGCCACCGATGAAGGCCACAACGACTGACTCCGAGCGCTTTTCATGTTCTTGTAGCAAACTGGCAAGTCGAGTGATCGCAGAATTCTTGTGAAAATCATCGGCATATACGGTTCCCAATCAACTTGACCGAGATTCTGGCCAGCAACGACAGCAATCAAATTCATCATGTCCACGTTCCACGATGGATTATGGTAAGTGTTCCAGAGATTTATGAAATCACCAAGCCACAACTCATAGCCGTTGATTTGATTCAAGAAAATCGAAAGCATTTCAAATGCACTGCACACTTTGCCAGTGTCCAATGGCGTTAATCTTGGATAGATTTCTTCCAAGACTTCTTGTGTTGCGCTTTTTGGAAAGTATGGCGCACATTGCTGAATGATAAATTGGACGTTTGATTCGAGTGATCTGGAAGAAGAGCGTTGAGGTTAGAAAGACAGAATGAGAAAAAGAGGCTGGAGACCCTGATTCAACTCACGGAAAATAACGGAACATTTCCCCTTTGGTGGAATTCTTATTCAGAAAGATGTTACTCAATCGATACAAGGGTCGCCATTCGATTTGGATATCGTCTGGTGAGAGCCATGCGGTTTTCCTAGAAACAATTTTTAATTTATTCTGATATTTCGAGGCTGATTCTCCTTTGAGACGCACCTCAGGAGTTGCGAGAGAACTATGCAGAATTTGTTGAGCTTGGCTGGCTCTAGATTCGGGATTTGGATCAAAGCCAGCAGCAATTTGATGAATTTGATGTGATCCTCTTTGGAGAACTTCAATCCATACAGTTTGATGTATCTGAAAGCGTAGATGATCCTCAATTAGAGCGAATCCCTGATTTCCAATTGGACACACTTACATCATCAGCTTGACAGCCGCTGTGCCAATGGCTGGCGTCATTTCCTGATAAACAACAGCCCTGGCCATATACTCTTTCAACTCCGTCAGCATTATCTGGGACTCATCATCGAGTTTCTCCGCATACGGCAAATATTTGTTGACGTGAATCTCCTTTTGCGGATGGAACCCCAGTTTCTGGTAGCGAGCCATTTGATGGCTAGATGGCGTCTTTGTAGTTCCTGGCTCATCCGCAATGCTCGTGCTATTTTCCCCACTGGTCGACCCAATGTCCATATCCTCATCAACCTCCATCTCGCTCCCCTCAATTCTCTCAATCAACGCACAAATTCGTCAAAAACCCTAGAAATTGCTCTGAATTTGATCAAAAAATGCGTTTTCAAATTGGCCACTGCGATTCAAGCCAATTGCATCATCAAACAAATCCGCTGCGTGTCACCAATTCCGAAATCGTTTTACATTACTTTTTGTTGACACCTTCGACCGTTTGTAAACTTGACTAAGCGAATTCAACTGAATGGTTGCCGAAATTGACGATGATGCGATTCTATCGTTTTACAAATTTTCGATTTTTGACTAACAAACTCTTTGATGTTTCTGTAATGAAACGCCAGTTTTAAAACAGAAATGAAAAAAAGGAAAACTGTATTCTCTGTCTTTATGATTTTGTAAGAGTCATGGCGACGACGATTGCTCTCTTTTGTCTCTTTCTTTGTTGTACGTTTTTTACGATTTCGATTCGAGAGTAGAACTGTCAAAATTTTACGAATTTCGTATTTCGTAGTTTCGTGCAATTCAAATGACGGGAGTTTTCGAGGAAGTTTGAATGAAGTTGATTTTCTTGGTTTGGCTTTAAGGAAGATCCATTTCAGGCGGAAGATGCTTCAAAGAACGAGCTCAGATCTCGAGAGGCTGTCACTCAAAACTTCATCTTCGATCTCGAGACAATCGCTCAGAGTCATTTTCCAATTTGTCAACAGCCCCACTCCATTCAGTCCCCCACATGACTCTTCTCTTTCGAGATAGCTCACTCATTCCGCTAATCGCCGAAATGTCAAATTGACAGTTGGCAGTTCTCCACGAAGCGCAAACAAGTGAATTTTGGCCAAATCTTCGCCTTGTTATTCTTCTTCCAGAAATGAAATTCCAAAACATCGATAGATTTACTGAATTTTTATTTAGAACTTGTTTCGTCCGGCAATCGAAACGGATTGCCCTTTTCCAGCTCATTCCGGGATGATGAAGTTTGGAAGTCTCTTTTCTCTCGCCTGCCCATCAATTCGCCAATTTCCGGCAGTCCAAGTGAAGGTTTTGTCGTTGATTCCCAATCCGAACTTGCTTGCTCTCCGCGACCACCATACATCAATCGCTTCGGCACGTGTTTTTCTGCAACCTTCCAATCGCCTGTAATTCGAAAATCCAAGAAGATGCTAATCATTTGATTCAACGGCAGCTTCCCACCATGACGGCCTCTCCAATTCAGGTATCGATTCAATGGTAGTCGAATCATTCGCAGTCCCTCCTTTTTGGCCCGGGCAAGTGACAACGGAGGCTGACCGCTCTTATCGGTGATTGCTGGCAGGACGTAAATATCATCCGGATTATATTCCACCAAGTCTTGATTGCAATATGGCGTCACATAGACCAATCTCTCCTTCGGAAACAGCTCAAGCAAGTCCTCCGTGTGAACTTGCATTGGATGCCGCGAATCCATCAGATTTGGAATATTCTTGTTCAGACACTTCAAGGTTTCCCCAGTGGCGTTGCAGAGTTGGATGTCCAAGGGCCGGATATGCTTCCGGTTCACGTCAGTGGCGAGAGCTATTTGATTGGCCGTACTACGACTCTCCCTTATCGACATATGTTCATCATATGAACAGTCCAAGATCAATTTGTGGCCAAACATCGAGGCCTGAAAGACTCTGAAACGACTTGCGTCATTCAAAACGATCAATCCAAGGAAATTCTGGCTCACCTGTTGTTCCGCCATCGATCCATCGTCGAATTTCGCACTTTCATCATGAGCGAGTTCTTGTGTAGCCCGTACGAAATGTGTTCGTTTTCGGTTATGCTTTTCCTTCGCTCTTCATACCATTTCACTTTGTTCTCGGCCCGAACCTCTTTCTCAATGGGCTTAAACCTCTCTTTATCCTGCAGAAGCCAAAAGAAGTAGTATCCTTTTCGCCGAGCTCTCCTCGAATCTAATGCGAGCAGTTCCTCCCATTGATCATTTGTAAGTCGTTCACAATCCGGCCCCTTCTCTCCTCTCTGCACCATAAGGCTCATCTGCAAGTTTCAACGAATGCTCAGAATTCATTTTAGAGAATTTCAAAATCAACCTACTTCCAGTTTGAAAAGTGCTATCCGTTTGGATCGTTCATCCTCGTTTAGCGTTGAGCGAGTGCTGGAGGAGAAGACCCTCAACGATTGACGGTGAAATCTAATAGGTGTTCTTGTCAAGATATTAACCACACGCAACATCGTTCCCAAAGACTTTGGCTGACGAAATTGCTGTCACGAAACTCCTTATAAATACTACCGGCCAGCACGCAGTCAGCGAAAATGACGTTTATCGTTGACAGATGGTCTACCCAATCAGCAGTAATCTCGTTGCGAATGAGTCACATGGAATGTGGTTGAGGTTACGAGACTTGTAAAACGAGCTTTCTTCCAACCTCATTCAGGTGATGGAAGATTTCTATTGGAAAAGGGGCGAAACCAGAAAAGTCCATCCAATTCTCCTCGAAAAGAATCCCATTGGATTTTTCATGCGCTTCGCAAACCAACTTCACGCCCAAACGACATTGTTTGCGTAATCCTCCATATTGGATAAACTGTCAAATGTTGGTGTGAATAAGTGAAAACCAAACAGAACCGAAGCCTTCAATATGGTTTCATATTATTATAAAAACGTAAAGAGCATAGACAGGCATACGACCATTTTATATTTTCGTAAGTCAATATCCGATGAGTGTGATTAATTTATAGAGTTTTCGTGGGCACCATCAAATGAATTGCGTGTAACAAAAAATAGGATATTCGTCGGAAGTTAGTATTTATTTGGAATATTGGAAAGGGTGCCGGATTGTGTAACAGGAATTCTCGTCCGATTGTAAACACGGGTGAGTTTCGATTTGCCAAAAAATCAATTAAACTCGTTTAATCACGTTATTCTGCGACTCGTGGGATATTCTGAAACGCATTTCGTTCATTTCATTTGCGCAAAGTTTTTCACGAGAAATCACTTTAATTTTTGAACTCAGACGAAATTTGGCGGGATTTTCTAAATCACTTTGCCTTTGCAGGTGAATGGCACAACGATGTCGGAATCGATGAGGAATCGTGCAAACAATTTTGCGCATCAATCGCAGCAAAGCCATCAATCATCCGGACAGCAAAATATCCACCGATTGGAGGAGAGCTTGGACATTCGGCCTTTCATCGCTTATGCTCAGGACATTCTCTCGCGTCCATTGACCAGCAGTGATGACAGTGACTCGGATATAAACATTGACTCGTTGGTTCCGGGCCAGAAGATCTTGAATGGCATCACCAAAAAGCGAGGTAAGTTTGTGTCAAGTAATTCACGCGTGAGCCGTGACACGATTGCTTTGACGTTTCAGATCGGCAGAGCGATAAGCAAATCTTCAACCTGGACTATGTGGGCGAGGATCGAAAATGGCTTCAGGATATTCTGCTCAGTGACACGGAATCGGAATTGGATGAGTCCGATGAAGATGAATACGTTCGGGAAATGCTCAAAGAACACGTCAAAGAGAAGAAAATTCGTGAGAAATATTACCTCAATTCGAAGGTTTGTCCGCGAGGATGATTTTGCCAAACATTCGCTCAACGGTTTCGTCCCCTTTCAGAACTCCCAATACGGCTACTATGGAGCCGGTCTATTGTCGAACAACGATCATTTCCCGGATCACCAACGGTCGATAGTTGGCGTCTCAAAACGTAAAACAAAAGAGAAACGACCGCGACCGACGAAATACAAGAAACACAAGAAGAAAAATGGCGTCAAAGGAAACGTTCTGGAGGAAGGGGAAATCGCTTGGGATGATTCGATGAAAGATGGAATGTCAAGTGGGAAAGGTTCAAAGTCAGACCCGTCACAGGGCTTAACCAAAAAACAACGCAAGAAGAATGCGTTGAGCAAAACGCCAGAGGCCATTGCGGCACGACGACGCAAGTTATGGCAATTGATGGCCAAGAAGGAACTTGGCAAAGTGCAAAGGGCCAAAGCAACAAATCACAAGGAAATTCTTAGCAGTTGCAAGCGTGTGGCAACGCTTTGTATGAAAACATTCCGGCAGAAGGCGATGCAATCGCAGAAGAATATGAAGGAAACGATATGGCGAGCTAAGCGGTTGACGAGAGAGATGCAAGGCTATTGGAAGCGTTACGATCGAGTGGAGAGGGAGACGAAGCGGCGGATGGAGAAAGAAGCGGAGGAGCAGCGAAAGGTTTGTTGAATCACGGCAAATCACGAGCAAAGTCATCTCATCGATTGACTGCTCTTTCAGATGGACGTCGAACTGATCGAAGCGAAGCGACAACAAAGAAAATTAAATTTCTTGATCACCCAAACCGAGTTGTATGCTCATTTCATGTCCAAGAAATTGGGCAAGGGCACCGAAGAAGAACAACTGCGCATTTTGAATCAATTGGACGAGGAAGCCAATCCCCGTTTGGCTGCCATCGATGATTACAGCAGGTTCGTTGCGATTCTTCGTCATTCATTCCGTATCGTTCAAACATTCTTCTCAATTGCAGCGACCGAATGAAACAATTGGCTCAAAAGAATGCCAGTGACGCATTCCACGTTGAACGAGAGCGAACAAAGAAATTTGACGCTTTCGCAAATAAGTCGCCTCTGTCACCGTTGACGCTGCACACAGACGGCAGCATCGAGGAGTTACCTCAGCCCAACATCTTCCATGGACGACTGAAGGGATATCAAATTAAAGGCATGACTTGGCTGGCGAACCTGTACGACCAAGGAATCAGTGGTATTCTGGCTGATGGTGAGTAACCCTTTGAAGGTTTTGGGGTTTCGCCGCTAACGAGAGTTGTTCTTTCGAAACAGAAATGGGTCTGGGCAAGACAGTTCAATCCATCGCATTTCTCTGTCACATTGCTGAACACTATGGCGTGTGGGGACCCTTCCTGATCATCTCACCGGCATCTACGCTACACAACTGGCAACAAGAAATGCAACGTTTCGTGCCCGAATTTAACGTGGTCCCATATTGGGGCTCACCGAATGAACGAAAGATCCTCCGACAATTTTGGGAACAGAAAGATCTTCACACCAAAGACGCCAGTTTCCACGTGGTCATCAC
>JANSTV010020670.1:0-16151 GCA_027564135.1 Lestremia cinerea
ATGTACATATTTTCGTATGAATCGTTTACGTATGCACGTTTCGCGATCACGAATATATTGACATTTCATGCGGACAACAATCCCGAACGGGTCGGAATTTTTATGGCAAAATTGCTGGCGATATTAATTTCTCTGAATTATTATGGTTATGATCAATATTAAATATCAGCCCATTCGGTCGTTTGCACACCGAATGGGCGCAACATGCCGCAATCGCAATATCGGAGCATTCTACTCCATCCGACGGCATGGATGTCGGTTGGCTAACCTGCGGCCCACCTCGACGGGAATGCAATTGCCATAAATCGAACGATTTTATTATTTTCAGTGGGATGTCGCCGCTGTTGCGTAATTCGTATGGACGAATGTTTCGAAATTCTTTATTTTTAAAACGTCTCTTTCACTCTGCTCGTTTCATTTCCTCATTCCGAATTAACGTTCAATGGCCGTTGGATCGGCGCCGCGCTAGTACTGCACTCGTGAACGTCAAAGCAGAACAAAAGAACCGTTCTGTTGTTGGCCAATTGTCATTACGAATTTTCGAATTTCAAACCGAACATATTGTTTGTTGAATTGTTTGTTGGTTTCATATCAAAAGAGAGAGAGCGCGAGAGAAACAGAAATATTTCGCCGAAAGACGGATACATTGTTCAATTCACTGATCACAAGTGAAACCGTTATTGAACAAATTTATTCGATTCGGGCTCGGGAAATTGTTATATTCTGTTTGTTTTGTTTTTCGTGTTTTCAAAGTTTAAAAAATTTTAACAAATTAACCATGAATCGCGACATTGCCGATAAAATGCGCTGTGAAAATTATGAGCAATTCTACACTTTAGTGCGAATGCATCTATCTTTTGAGTTGGATTTGCACACAGACACCGCCGAGTAATTATATTTTTCGATTGAAAGTGCATTTGAATGGAGAATAACAGATGGTTCGTTTCAGCAATGATGTGGTCAACAACATCAAGACAAAGTCAAAGAAGCGCTTCAACTTCCCGAAGAAGTCAAAGTGCTTGGGCGGATCGAAAGCGATGAATGGAAGTTCGAATGTTGCGCAAACGCTAACTGAAGACATTATCCAACAGCTGAAGCTCATCATAGAGTTTCTTCTGCGGAGCGATAGTGAGTAGTTCAGATTATTTATGCTGCGTTCGTCGTGTGCCTTGTCGAAAGAACGATCAAACATTGGATTGACTTGTCATGCGCACGGACGATATTCGCTGCCTCCACATCACACCCCCACCCCTTTCAGATATCGTTCAGGAGGGAATCTTCCGGAGAACCGGCTCCGTGGCCAGACAAAACGAATTGAGAAAACGGATCTACGACAAAATGACGATCGAACTCGACCAGGGCTACTACACAGTGCACGACTGCGCTAGTGTTTTGAAGGGAATCCTGGCCGATCTGCCGGAGCCTTTGTTAACCGACAGCTTGTTTGCGGTTCACTGTCAAATCGCTGAGCTCTGCAATAGTCCAGACGGAAACAAGGAAACCCGTCTCCTCGAATGTTTACAATTGCTATTCTTGTTGTTGCCGATGGAGAATCGCCTCCTATTGCATGACATCATTCACATGTTGAACGAAACAACAAAGCATCAAGCGAGCAACAAAATGTCGGCAGAGAGTTTGGCAACGCTTTTCAGTCCGCATCTGATTTGCCCTCGAAAGGTAATTGGCGAAAGCACCGCCCGTGAGATGCCAACAATTGACCACGAACCGAAATTGCTTGCAGGTCGCGCCCGAATCGCTGCACACAATCTCTCAAAATATGGCCGGCGTCATAAGTTTCATGATCACAAAAGGAAACGAGCTCCAGCATATTCCCTCGAAGCTAGCCACCGACATCCGAGCCTATTTCCTCGAGCAAAACCGCAAGAAAATTGTCTCCCCGGACCTCCAGATGCTCGATGAGTCCGTCACCTCCGACTCAACCGCCAACACAGTTTACACGTTCATTGATCGAGAGAAGACGGCCGAGGAGAACAATTCGAATCCAACAGACACGGCACTGGCTCAGCTGTACGCGTACATTCAAAGTTTACCGGAGTCTTCCAAGAAAAGGAAACTTGTGAAGCAGTTCAACAAGGAAAATGGCCAAGGTGAGGAGAGCGCATGTGCAATCGCAACGCACACTTTAACTAACCCGAATGATCCCTTCTCATTGCAGGCACTCCATTGCAACAGCAGATGCAACAGCTCAGACTGAAGAAATCAAACAATAATCGCAGCGGCAAATCCCTCAGTGGCTCAATCAAGAAGCACATCTTTCAAAACACTTTAGTATCGCGGACACCGAAGCGTGGGGTCCCCTCGTCGCCCATGATGGTAATTCCTTTTGTTCCATCAGAATTCTCTGGATGACTCGACCTTTTCCTTAATTATCAAATAAATCCAGAATCTCTCGTTCTTTCAGAGCCCAGTATCGTCCAATGTGAAGCTGAAGCCGCGTGTTGTTCTACGTCAAGTAGTCTTGGAAGCCAACCTGCCAGACAACCTTGCTGTCCCGCCAAAGACCCTCTCACAAGATCCGATCGAAGAGAAACCGTCTAACGTAACCAGCGTTCCACCCGAAGATGAGCCCAAGGAGCTCAGACAGTTTGGCAGCCTCAGCACTCCCGACGTCAGAGACTGGAGGACTAGCTTCAAGTCAGAGCCCAATTTGACGCAGATTTCGTTAGAAAAGAGCACTCCAGCGGTGAATCGCGGCCGACACATCACGAGAAAGCTATTGAATAGCGTCAGTTTGGTCAACCTGCGTCTTCCACTGTCACCATTCAATCAGATGGAAAAGAGATCTGGAACGATACCGCCCAATTCCTCGCCATCGTTGAAGAGCTCGGCATTTTCAGAGATGAACCAAAACATTAGCGCAGACTTGGAGATGGACCGGGGCAAATGTCAAGTTGACGGCGTCAATGAAAACGCGAGCATCGACCAACTCAAGAGAATCCCCTCAATGGATGGGACGCAGTTTGCAGAATCGTTTGGTCGGGATTCCGTATCGCCGATTACCAAATCAACTCATCGAATGTCCAAGGCGATGCAGGTAATTGCCACAGCATTCCTCTTCGAATGCCCTTGATCGTGAAGTCATCCCTTTTTTCTTGTCGATTCCAGGAGCTGATAATGACACCTCGATCTCGGAAGCCTGTTATCATTGGAGCCATGTGCCTGCCACCAGATGTTTATCATAGGAAATTCTTGAGTCTGGAGGAAGATGACGAAGGACATCTGCTGGAGAAATGTGAGAGCACAAACCAACTGCTGGACTCACCTTTGCTGAAAGCGAAAAGTGAAACGAGTCTAGTGATTTCTGAGAATGTCAACAAAAGCATAAGATCCACCGGCTCTGCAGAGACGCTGTCATCGCCGTTCAGGTAAAAACTCCCGCAAAACTTCTCGTTGAGGACATGCCCGTCTATAAAGTCTCGAACGATTCAGAAAATATCTTTTCAGCAGAAGTCTCCTCACGACAACGCCAATCGACTCGTCGTTCTCGAGCCAGTCGGACGACTTCGAGAACTTGAATGACTCGGAAATGAGTGAAAGCCTGATTTACTGTCTGAACGGGAACCAACCGGATATTCCAGCTAGCAATTACGAAGGAGTGACATTTTGCCGCAAGCGCCATGCCAGCGTCAACGGTTTGTGCACCAACGAGAAATACATGTGCGAATGCAATTCCATCCGAAAGAAACATCACATAGAGCTCGATGAGACTGCTTTGTAAGCGAATTTAGTTATGTATCCGATGATGCCCGAAAATTGAAATAAATCAGACAAATCAATCGGGTGAATGCATCTAATTTTATCAAAAGTTACAGATTTTTAATAAATATGAATATTATTAGAATATTATGAAGACTTGTTGCTCATCTCCCGCCTCCTCAAACGCATGAACGATAAATATGATGATCTGCAGGGGCGAGTCCATGCGCAGAAAGTCAAGAACAAAACATGCAAAAAGAAATTCAAATATTTGGCGTGAAAGATGAAGCCAGATGGGGAGGGAGTGGCAGCAAAGGTTATATTTTGGAGATAACATAAGTTTAATGGCGTGAACTTGCGATCATTTGTACAATAAATTTGTTGAAAATTAATAAAGAAAAAATAAGAAAAGAATTCTCAATTTCAACCTTCATCGTCCGAATCATCCTCCTGTCATTGCTCGTCTGAGGATTAACCCTAAGAATATTCTTTCCCGTTGATCAGCTCTTCTTCCTCGTCTGTGTCTGCAAGCACACCACGGAATCTAGCTTCCAGGAATTCAGACGGAGCAAGCCGTCACTCACCTTGATCTTCATAAGCCAGCAGGTTTGCACTTCCATGGAAATCTTTTTCGGAGCTCAAATTAATTTGGCTAGCCAGCGAATCCAAGAGGCCACTCAGTCTGTTGCAGTTGCAGGGCTTACTCGAGTAGTGGCTGGAGGTTGTGGGCTCTGTGTTCGATGATGCCCAACAGTGGTCCGAACGTGGAGGCCAATTCCGATGGCCATCAACTGACTGGTGTGGATCTGCAGAAGCCCCTTCATCCACTTACTGGGTGGCTTTCGTTTGCGCCAATGCCGTTAGCTCCGACACCAAACTGCCCACATACTGAGGGTTAAATTTAACCCGGGTGTTTTGGTGCACACTTCTGCCCAAAACTCCAAAAAAAAAACTTGATGCAGAATCTTCGCGGCAAAACCCAGTTGTACTCCTTGATATTCCGGTAACCTCGGTGGGAATGGGACTGGATTCGGAGACATTTTCAAATTCACATTTGACTAAAATTTAAGAGACGGCACAAGAATAAGAGTAACAAGAGAAAGAATTTGCGCGGTACCTTGGTGTTAGCCCAGCTAAACCTTTGAGGCGACATGTGCGTTCTCCAAACTCTGAAATAGCTTCTGTCGTCGCCTCCAACTGCGAGAACACTAGCCCAATTCTGACTTGAAAAATGACAACTGCGCAATTGACAACTGAATAGAAATTATTTATTTTATATTGGCGTCCCCTTCTTCTTCACATCCCAAGAAACTGTGGAAACAAATCCTGTGGTCGGTTTCTCCGATTTGAGCGTTCTACAGGCCCTCAAGAGCCGACTTAGCTGCTACATAAATACGCTCAGAAGTAGATCTTCGTCGTGTGAAAGTTCCGAAAAAGTTCCGAAAAACATGCCGAAGCAACTTTTGCTCTAAGCCTCGACGAAAATCAACTACTTCGCCTCAGATTCGTCCCCGATGATTAAATTATTAATTTATCTTAGTTGTAATTGTTGATCGCGAGCCAGTAACGCTGCTTTTTAGAATGTTATCTTGTGCGAGCCCCATCCATGGAAGCACTTGGTAAATCTCCTAGATTCCTTGTTCTTAAGGGTTAAAAACAGTTTCCTTGGCATGTCTGGCTGCTTGATGCGCATGTGCTGAATGTACACCTGTGAAAGAAACGCATTGGCGATGTGTGAGCAGTTGCGATTCTGTGGCGTCAATGTGTGTGTCTGTCGAACTGTACCTGCGCGGATTTGTACGCGAGTTTTATCTCCACCTCGCTACACCGGGCACCCAGCCACAAAAATACTTGTTCTCCATTGTCTAATATCATAATATCGTCGTCAGCGAGATCATCTTGGCAAAAATCGGAGCATTTCTCCGCAACGGTGAAATAGCCCTTCTCGTTCGAGCATCGGAACAGGCGGCTAGACTCCATGAACTTGTCGTCTGTGTCATATTGTTTTCTGCCGCCGATGCCGACCCAGAAGAAGTTTTCGGGCTCCTCTCCTTCATTGAGGATCTGTGGGAAAGCGATGCGTTAGACTCTCGATTCTCCGCTAAGGTTTCGGAAGACGACTTACTTGCAGGGTGACCCAAGGCGTGTTGAATATCTGCTCGGCTATTTCCTGAATCAGTTTCGCTTGCTCGGGACTGGACTTGCTGCCAATCCACACGTACACTATGCCGCCACTTGGGTTTTCGTTGCTTTGAAACGGAACGAACAGTATGTAACTGAAAGCACAAAGGAAATTGAGGGGATTTAATGAGCCGACTTTAACGAGCATTGCAGCCTATCTCGTCCTTACCAAAATGCAGAGTTGAGCGTTTGCGCGTCCGGTTTGATTTGAATCAACCTCGTGCACAGTTCACTTCCATTCGATCTCAAATGATAAAATTCAACTTCAGTCCTCTTCTCTTCAATTGCGTTCTTCCGCCGGCCAGTTTTGATGATGAATTTTCTTTTGAAATGCGCCATGAATTTCAAATTCTCTTGCTGCTGATGGATTCTCACCACTTCCAAGTCGTCGCCGAACATTGCCTTGAATTTCTTTTGCAGCGTAAATGTGAAAGTGAGCCAGCCCATGTTGCCGGCGTCCCTGCCTTGCCAGAAGTAAACGATGCATTGTATTTCATCCTCGGCCGGCGGCTCGTTGGACGGCTGCCCGTTCTCTTCTGGTTCCTCTGAAGGGATGCAGTACCGACAGAAGAACACATAGCATTCCCCGGAGTAGAACACTCCGAACTCTTGCTCTGGCAACCGCACGAATTTCTTGTCTTCCAAAACCAAGCTTTCCATCGCCTCCAAGTCGTAGTTCCAGTCCTCTTCCAGTTGCTGTGCCTCGGACAGTGTCATTTGTGGTTGACGAGGCATGAACAGTGCCGCCAAGTCCGCACGGGTCTCTTGCTGTTTGGCCCACTTTGTCAAATCGGCTCCAGTCTTCGCAACAGATTGTGCGGTCCGAGTGAAATCGACGGCAATGATTTCTTCCCAGCCGGCGAAGAATGACTTGAAGAATTGCGTCTCGGTGCCTTCTTGCACTTTGGTGATTATCGCGAATTTCGGCCGAATAATCATGTTGAACAGCTCTTGCGACAGCTTGATGGCGGCCGCTCGGACGAGCCTTGTCGACTTTTTGCCAAACCACACGAAAACGTCCGAAATGCAATCCAAGATGTAGACATTCTTGCTGTTGAGCAAAGTGTGCACTAGCTTCTGCTGCGGCACCTCCACTTGGGGCAGCTCCAAATAGCCCATGCCCAACTGAACCTGATACAATCGCGGGATCATCGGCTGAAAGTCCTGATCAACGTGCATTATCGGCTTTATCTCAGAGGCGTTCTCCATTCCGAACACTCGGCAAAATCCTTCACTCTCCTCGTTCTGGATCTCCATCATGATCTCCATCTTGTTCTTCCGTTCGTTTTTGTTGATCTTCTCGACCATCAGTCGGGCCTTGGACTTGATGGTGTTCTTTGAGTTCTTGCCGTACCACACGAACATTTGCTCGCCAGTGTCCACGACGAACACGTAGCGCGGGTCCAGGGCCTCGACCGACACCAGCACCGGCTCCAAGTGAATGGTGGCGCCGTTGCCATGCACCCGGTACATGCGCACGTTGTGCATCACATCCTCAACGGTGTAGAACCCGGTTGCGGTGCGTCCGCCCTCAATGTAAGTCACTGATGTGTCAAACAGCGAGAAAAACTCTTCAGACTCGTCGCCTTGCTCCTCGCGGATCGTTCGACATCTCGCTCCAAGATAATTTCGCAAATTCACTGCGTGTATTGCTGCGCATGCTCGTTTGTCCAGCGTTGCATTTCGGCCAATCCAAAAGTATATTTGCCAGTCCAACTGGCCATTGTTGTCCGCGAAAGTTTTCAGGATGATGTAGCAATCGCCTTCGTAGAATTTGCCATGAATTACTTGTTCCAGCTTGTTTGGAAGGAAATTCTCAATTTCCCAGATCGACAGGCCCGGAATCTGTCCATCGTCTTCCTCGAATATCTCCGAGTAGTCCATCGGTGGCTTCTCCAACGTCTCATCCCAACGCTTTGGCTTCAAACTCTCCACTTTCTCATCGTGATGATCTTGCAGATCTCTTTCGAGAGCAGCATCTTTCATCCCTTTCAGAATTTTTGCTGAATCCTTGTTGTCCGTGGAATCCGATCGTAAGCCTCGGCGTAATCTTATCTTTCGCGCGATCGAGTCTTTGGCAACGTTCGCAGGCGGCACAACAGCTGCCGAAACATTAGCGCCAGCCACATGCAGTTGATGTTGCAAGGAGAAGTCAATGTTGTAAAACTCAACGCCTGACCCCTTTTGCAACTCCATTGGCTTTGGAGGCATAACTAGATTTGGGTTGTTTCGCAGGTCCAGCTGATCCAAATCGGTCAGTAAATGTATTGCGTCGGGCAGCGTGATCAACCTATTGGAACTTAAATTCAGCTTCTTGAGCGCTCCACAGCGACACAGTCCCTCCGGTATCATTTCCAAGTGGTTATTCGATGCGGAAAACACTTGAAGACTGCAAAGCTTTCCGATTCCCGAGGGGATCCCAGCGAAATCCAGCTCATTGTCATTCAAATATAATCGTCGCAACTGGTTCAGCTTGCAAATCGTCTGCGGCAGCGCCTTCAACTGGTTCCGCGACAGATTCAACGTCTCCATCTTCTTCCAAAACTCAACCTCTGGCAGCAGCTCGACAATGTTATTCTCGCTCAGATTGAGTCGACGCAAATTGGGCATGTTGTACAAGCACTGAGGCACCTTCTTCAACGCATTCCGCGAGAAATCCAAGTCCACCAGATTCGGCAGACTCTCCAACGAGGTTGGGAAGTTTTGTATCGTTCTTTGAGTGTTGCTCATGCAGAGAACCTCCAAATTGTGCAGTGACGGCAATTGTCTCAGTTGGAACAGTCCCAAGGGGTTGTCATTCAGAATAAGAGTTTGGAGGTTTGCCAGTCGCCTCGTCTGCGGTGGCAAAGTCTCCAGATTGTTGTGCGACAAATCCAGGAAGAGTAAGTCCGTCAGGTTGATGAAGACGGACGAAGGTATACTGTCAATTCTGTGAATAGAAGGGATATTGTATCATTTTCCGTCATGTCCAACCGCAGCCGTTTACTCACTGATTGTTGCTCATGTTCAGAACGAGTAAGTTCCGCGCCTTCGATAGCCCGTCAGGGACTGTTTTCAGCTTATTGCATGACAGGTCGATCGTCGTCAGCTCATCTAATTGAAACAGCTCATGGGGGATCCCGGAGCTCTTGATGTTGTTGTGCCTCAGATTCAACAGGCGAAGGCATAGCAGCTCTGTCACTTCGCCGTACAATTTCTCAAGGTCATTGTTTTTCAATGACAAATGCTCCTGCGAAACGAGACGTACATCATTTTGAGGTCGTCCTCAATGCGCCCGAAGTGCAACTACGGACGTGAGTCACTCACCAGTTTCACAAGTTTGCCCAACTCTTCGGGAATTTCCTTGAGATTGGTTTTGTCTAGTTTCAGCCATTGCACGCCAGTCATTAATCGAACAGCACACGGAAAATGGCCCTCCTGTTGGGAAAACATTCAAAATTCAGTTTGAAAATATTTTTATTGAAATTTCTGTTTTTGGCTTGGGCGAGCATTCCGACAAGCGAGTTAGCCGCCGCCGCCAAGGCTTTTACAGAAGTGGACTGAATAGTTCATGATGATAGCAATCATCATCCCGAAGACGGGCATGAACGGATCATTTTAAAATCTCCTTGATTTCATAAGTTTGGTCTCACAGCAATGCGACCCGAGCCAGATCAAATCGTTTTGTAAAAAAATTTTGAGAATTCTTCAAATATGCCTCGCATTCTATTTTAAACCTAGAACTCAACACTGGACGGGCATTGGGCATCCGCTTGTCTTCCTGAAGAGCATCAAGCGAAAATAGAAAACAGAAATTCGACCAAATTGCAGAACGCATTTGGCGAGGGAATGCAAGCGGTGAATGGAGATGTCGCCAAACACAAGCGAGTCGAGTTCCATAAATGCCCAAAATACACGACGGTCGAACCGCTGTGGCCGAATTGAAATGATCGTTCGAGTTTCTTCGAAATTCCCACAACACAATCACGTACACTGAAGTTGTTTTTGGTGAAGTCCACACCCCGCACGAACGGCAAGACTCCCGTATTCGCCATGGCTTTTTTTCGTTGAGAAACAATTCAAAACCAATTTCGAAGAGACATAAAGTGAATTTTACTTCGGCAGAAATATTTTAATAATTTTTGTCATCATATAAATAAATATTCCTTCTTATTTTCACCAGTGATGAGTGACAGCATCAACTGAACTGTCATTTTGTGTGCGAGCGTAGTTTACACGCGAACGTCAAGCGGGCAGCGCTCCTAAACTCGTTGTTTACTTTTCTCTGCGAGTCACGATTGCGAGACGAAAATCAATTGGAAAAGAAAGTACTTGAATCGTTCCAGTTGGAAAAGGAAAGTTGCTTTTTCCTCCGTTAACCTCGATCGAACGATTTCCAAATGACTTGGCTTTGCTTCTGGGAAGCTGCTCTTTGACCCGTCTGCATCACAACGCTTTTCGTGCTCGGTGAGGAACTGAGGCTGATCAGCATGGAATCAATTGATTGATTTTAATGTGGACTTTCGCCTGGCTGAACTGCCTCAGGCGTGCAGAGTTCCGATGGAGGATCTCATTGGTCTGCAAGTACTCGTCTCTCATTGAAAGCACCTTCCATGATTAGCTGCTTAATCTTAGCTCAGTCGAGGTTTAACAGCCCCGCCGGGACTGAGTTCAACTGGTTTTCAAAAATTCGAAAAATCCCAAAGATTCCACTTTCCCTTCGACTGCAGCAGCCGGGAGCTCCAAAACGCCAGTATCTCAGAGGCGACACAGAATTAGTGCTCTCGCATTGAAGGGCTCCGCTGGGGCACAGAGTGTTCCCCAGCTCGGACTTAATCGCGTGTATCGCACGATGATACCACGGGAATTACGGTAAAACAACGACTATAACAGAGCTGCCAGTGGTGCCAAGTCTACCCTGGCGGGCGATTCCGTGGAACGATGTCGCACCGTCGGCGGCCATCTTGCTTCTTTCAGAGGCGCCCAATGGCCCTACTCTGGTCGTCTGTGTGCTCGTTGCTCCCCTGGATCGACGCCAGCACTCAGGCTGCCGCGATAAATGGCCAATCGGACGGAATGAATGCCCTGGAACAATATGTGGCGGGCGATTCCGTGGAGCGATGTCGAGCCGTCGGCGGCCATTTTGTGATAACAATGTGACCAACATGACTGACAGTTATTTCAATTTTTGTTTGATTAGCGTCCTCTGGCGGAGAATTCGATGAATGCATTTGCGCTGAATGACGGTTGAGGTGCGTTTCCATTTCATTCATCCGTTCAGTCGTTCAGTCGGAGTGTATCGCAGACTCACAAATATGTCACGTCTAGTGTACTTTTGACAACAGGAACGTGTAAACGCAATAGACTAAATAAATATGTCATGGCAGCATTTGCGCAGTTTTTATTTGTAAATAGTCATTTTTATAAGCGAAATGGTTCATGTTAGTGCTAAAATATAATGTTAATACTATGGCCAGCAATTTTTAGCGATAATGAAAGAACAAAACAATGAAATGGACGAGTTCACTGAATTGAAGCCATCAAATATCAAATTCAAAATATCAGAATCATCGCATACATTGTTATCATCACCATCGATTGAGAAAAATTATTTATTATCGTCACCTTGTTCATCGAAAGCAATAGAAGACTCTGAGGTATTGGAATCGGGTGTGAGACGATCTGTGCTAGCCAACAACAATAAGAAATCGAATAGTTCTCACATAATAATCCGAGTGAAACAAAACCATTTGAAAACAATTTTGAAGAATATCGAGCGGGTCGAGTCGATATTTGGCGTCAAGTTCATGTCATTGGATACCTGTTCTTCCAGTGATGCGGATGAGGGATGCAGAAACTTATCGTTCTACAGTGTGAATCCGATAAATGGTGATATCACGGAGCTGAAGAGAAAACTGCAGGTGAGTTGGAGGCTCCGCCGAGTGATCATGCGATCTTTGTACCCATTTCAGCCTGCCTTCCCATTCCCACTCCCAAGTTACTGATATGGCGACTCCGTCTCCAAGCGGCCGAAGTGCCTTTCTCGGTTTCCTCTGGGGCAGCTGTGCTCGGATTGATAGGAATGCCCGAGACGAAAAGTGAAACTTCCATTATCTTCTGGGGAGAGTCGGATCTCGTTGAAAATTGAATGAAGCAACAAGTCAGTCGCCTGAACCCATCTACAGGCTGGACTTTGGGAGTGCTTGCCATAATTAAGTAGTTTTCATCAAAACAAAGAAGACTCTGAGTGACTTTTGGTTCAGACGAGTCGACATTTCACCAAATAAAACTCGGAACTTCGGAATTACCGACTGAGCCGGGCCGAAGTTTCGAGGAATTGTGATCAAAGTTCAAATATGGGACGAGGATCTTGCACAGTAGGATCTCAATTATCCTCAGCCAGGGATTGGCTATAGTTGGACGGTGGAATCAATCAATGCACTTCCAACATTGGTGCCAACCTCACGAGTCGTGCCTTCTCTCACGCTTTTCCAAGGGCTTTTCAATTGCGCAGCATCTACGATTTTCTCATCGATCAATTCTGACTCGGTCAGACGTCGGCTGAAAGCGAATGTTCTGGAAATGATTGGCTTTGTATTCAATGAAGGGTGTCGAATTAGGGAGGTGGCAGCTAGCGGGTAGTCGGGAAACGTGCAGAAAGTCGGAGATAAGTGACATTTCCTCTACCGAGGAAGGATATTAAGAGGGATCCAATTTTGGTGGAAGACACTGGGCGTTATGCGTGCACTTCCTACACCTCCAAGCTCTATTCCGTCGCCCAAAGAAATGCATTCGAATGAACTTGATCGGTTTCAACTGGCAACTGCGTTCGCTGAACTGACGTCAGATTCACGGCCGATGTCTACGAAAGCTTATCTTCACCGGAATTTGAAGTTGAATCGTATTTTTTTTTCTTTGTTTGCAATGCGTGAGGAGAGTGAAATCTGCCATGTCATGATCCGATTGTTTAGACACATGTTTGGAGTTCGAGGGTTGTGCGTCGACATTTCAGCCGAGAGATTTTTCATTTTGAGCCCGGCTACAACGCACACAAGGTCAAATTTGGTCAGCGGAGATCAGAACGTCTCCCTCATTTCCCTTGGGGAGATCCTCCCCTCGGTTCGGGAATGTTCAGTCCCAAGGCGACCCTCGATCATAGGCTGCCCAAAGTGTCGAATGAGTTTCCACTTGAACACACTCCGATCACCCTCTCCCACAGATTCTCTCTTGATAACATGATAAAGAAAGGTACCGACGCCAGTTGCTGGAAAGTTTCAAGTGCGGCGCGAAATCCGTATCTGATCAGTCATCCAATCGAAGAATCAAACGGCGAACACAAACACGGATGTTGGAATTGTCGATAAGGCCATCGAACCATAAAGATATTTACAAATTGGAAATGAGTCACGCAGTCTTCGGCGGTGCAAGGGAAACAAAGCGGATAGGAATGACCGGACCCCTGAAAATATGTGTTGAAAATATCGTCAAAAGCTTTCGTTTTGCGAAGCGAACCCGAGAGACGAAAGCTTCTGGATGGCATTGGAATGTGACCTACGTAAATCCTTCAACCACAAATTCATGCGTTTTTCCGCCAAGTCCTTTGCTGCGCGTTGGCATTGGACTTCGGTTCGGCACTGGGCTCATGGATGGAATAATTTTCACCGACTTACACTTCCAAGGGTACACCCAAGTTCACGAAGGGTGAGGGACATTTTCGCAAGCCTTGGTCTTTTCTTGTCCGGGGATCTGGAAATTCGTTGGATTCCGACATATTTCAACAGTTAAATTGTTGCCTTTGAAATCGCGTTTGCGTTTCATTCATTGCCGAATGGAGGAGGTCGGATATAGGTGAGGAGAAACGGCGCTTCTAAAAGTATTCCTGGCTTCTAAAAATTGGCAGTATTGAGCTTTAGAACCTGAAAGCTTGGTCAATCGCCGCTGAAGCCAACGAAGAACTTCATTGCTCCATTTCGTTCTATCAAACGACAACGACAACAGACCGGTGCCGTTCAAGACAAAAGTCACCCGACTGGAAATATCGAATTAATAAAATCCAATTTCTAATTCATCTGATGAGCGACTGGCGCAGACTGTCGATTCAGAAAAGAATAGCTCTGCTCGCGATTTGTAAAAGAAATCATTCCGTTGCGTCATCAACATCTATTACGATGTGAACGTTGGGAGATCAAACGCAACGAGCGTGAGTGAAACGTCAACTGAGTCAAGCCATCGTTTGATTCAAGGAGGCTCCGCTCACTGAAGTTAGGAACAGCCGGATTGCAGTTGGACAACATCCCATTCTGGCCGGTTCCGCTATAACTTTCTGTAACAAATGGGAAGGGAGAAGGGGGAGCTCACCCTGAACCGCCTCTATTAAACTCAATCTCCGCTGACACATTTTTCTATTTCCAATTTCAGTATCACATCCACTCGCAAACGTTCAACGAAGAAGACTCGAGCTATGATTCGGAGGACGCAGAGGACGGACACACTCAAATTTCCCGGACGATAAGCGATACCTTGGGTCAGGAATTTGCAGAATATGTTTGCCAGCTACAGGTATTGATCGACACATATTTCGCTTCCAATTCGAAGCCAAGCCATTCCAATGCAGTGGTCAGCCACCATTCAACAGACGCGATGATTCTGGTCACAGGGTGTTTCTGTATTTTACGAGAGAAATGGTCAATCGGACAAGCACGTCTCGCCAACTTCAAAATTTCTAACGCTCATCGGTTCAGACTGAAAAGAGAAAGAAGAGAAAAATGAGAGAGAAAGAAATGTGTTTGCCTTGTTTTCGATCGAAGACGAGCAACAAAACCGATCGATTTACTTGAAACATTCGAAAAATAAAAATTTCAAATGTTTCTCATCGATGCGCGCGCAAGCGAATAACCGCAGAGGGTTGTCTCAAATTGAATCGAATCTCAAATCTAGAACTAGATATGCCGAGAGAACAAGAGCGATTAGTAGACGCCTCCCGATATTCCAAATTCCGACTCTGTCGACTGATGTAGAACGAAGCTCAGTGCTCGGAAGACTACAACGAACTCACAAAGAGAAGGCCAATTTCCAAATAATTTTCCAAAAAATAAAATAAATAAACTTTCCGACAATCAGAAAAGTGAATGAGCGAAGGTATTCCATTCGTCCAAAAACGTCAGACCTGAAATCGCCGAGCTTCCCACGCAGAGCGATTGAAAGTGCAAGCGGATCGCTGGCTTCTTCAGAGTTCAACGGGCTGCCACGTCTGGGAAAGTCAGTCTCTAGGGGAAAGCGAGGCCTCGGACTCAGAATTGGATATAAGTTGGGCAGCCATTGTGGAAGTCAGATTCATTTGAATTTATTTGATTCTCTTTCGTGTTTTTGCCCTTTTTTGTTTTCGTGGAATTGTAGAAGCATTCCTTCAACAATTCGCGTATCCCGTTCATCGAGTTTATTCACGTGACTGCCAGCAGTTCACGGAATATCGACGATTGCGCTTTTTCCGCCACGATCTGAGGCGATCTCAATATGTCGTGATCTGTGACCCAAATGATTCGATCGCAGATTGAAAGGTCCAGCGGATTACGAATGACGGAGTTCAGAGCCCAATTTGTTTCTCGACGACGTTTTTTTGTTGTTTGCCTGCTAGAGCTGGCAGAGACGGCTCCATTCTGCAAGACTGCAACAACCCATTCGCTACAAGCTGAATGTGCGTGAACTGAAGTAAACTCGAGAGGCACAGAGCTCCACTTTCTTTTCCTCCTCAACAATACTTAAAAATGAAGCGTCTGAACTGGATCGACCATCTGAATGAGTTTAATTCATTTCCTCTGTCATTTTTATACCATTTTCAGTCTTTCTGTCCCTCTCTCTCGATTCTCATTAGCCTCATTGATATCAGTCTCATGTGTTACCCCAAAAGCTAGGACTGTATCAATTCTAGAGTGATTGTTTGACGAAACTCAAGTTCGTCGTCTCCGTCGTCATTCAAAGCGATCAATAACTCGTTGGCGCGCTTCCGTTTGATGATTCAAATGAATGAGCGCCCATCTTCGCCAATGACTCTAATCATCCGATACGCAGGAAACATTCACGAAATTGCACATTTCCTTTCCAGATTTCGCCCAGCTACACCCAACGCGTCGAGTTCGCATTGAAATTGGGGTACACGGAACGATTAGTTCAAGCCGCATTAACCCGACTGGGCCCAGATCCTACACAGAACGAGCTCCTGGCCGAATTGATAAAATTGGGCGCTCAACATGGCAACAAAGTGGATTCGATTGATG
>JANSTV010020781.1:0-16147 GCA_027564135.1 Lestremia cinerea
GCATGCCATCAAACTATTCGCCGAGAAATGGAGAGCAGCAATAGGTGATGTGATTATTATTCATAACTCGAATGGATGGCGGCATGCGGTTAGTCGTCGGGAGGTGGATGATCGGGAGGTTATCTGTCATATTGTCGGAATCTTGTAAATTGGCTTTTCGTGCCGAGCGGCACTCTCTATGTGTGTGTGTATACTTATCCACAAGATCAATCACATGGCTGTATCACATAATTCGTTGAGAAAAGTTGGGAGAAACGAGAAAAGAAACAAAAAAAACTTTGAAAACAGTTCGAGATTAGTCACCACTTGAGTTTTATCGAAAACAAACAAATCATTTACACCAAAATTCACATGAGTTGGCCGCACCGAATGCGAGTTCACAAAAAGAATGTTTGGTTGGTTGGTCGGTCGGACGGTCGTCAACAAACAATACATATATCTTCCGTATAATTTGAAAATATTCTGTCTGAAAATCTCATTAATTAACGCGATTCGAGTGTGTTGCGATGTGCTTGATGCCAACGAGAATGTTCGCCTGCATTCGTATTTGATAGCCTCGAGACCAAAATTAAACTTGAATCGCGTCCAAATCACCCAAGCCGTTATCATTTTCGCCGATGCTAAATGTTTTGAGGCAATGGTTTTTTGCTCTTCGGTCGAATAGAGATGATTGTGAAAAAACAGCGAATGATGATCGTCGAGGCAGCATATGGCTGATGTTCACCTCGGTTGGATCTTTCCGTGCGACAGACGGTCCAATCGGAAAGTGCATTGTGCAACGTGCAAATGGCCAAGGTCGTGAACAATTTACGATTCACACTTTCACTATCCAGTCTGAGAGTTAACGTTCTACAACTGGTTCATACGACAGTTATTGAGTGTCAAATGTGGCGGCATCATCGGATTCTTTCTCGCAACTTTTTTTCTATCGCAATTTATTAGCGTTTAAGTTGTATTGGCCGAGCATTGAGGTTTCCTTGCGCCGAGAAGATGAATGACGTTTCAATTTTGTTGGCAAACAATCATTTCATCTTTGATTCCTTACAGCAGTGTGTTACATTCGTTGTGACATTTCGAGCAGACAGCCGGTAGTGTATTATCGTCGGTCAATTGAAGAAGTTTTCGTGTTGATTTCGCGTGTCGAATGGATGAATCGCTTCGATGAGGAATTCCCTTTGCGATTAATCGGTTCGAAATCGATTCGACGAAAAAGCAACACCTCAACAGCTGTATATTCACGCTTCGTTTGGTCAATAAATCAGCTGAACATGTGCAGACTGAAGTGTGAATATCTCCGATTGATGGATCGATGCGGCTCTCGAATCGAATCTGTGTCGAGTTCAATCGAGCACATTCCGAGAATGCCAACGGTATTTCTATTGAAATTCCATCGTACATTCGGTGGCAGGACGAGCACAACGGGAGGGATTTACTTGCGGTGAACATGAAAAGACGACACAAACACACACACCCGTGCAAATGAACGAAATGATCTCGACATTGCTTAAATTAGAGTTGAGAAAGGCGCTCGGTAAATAACATCAATGAATTCGCCTTGAAAATGATGCGGTTTCCATGTGTTTGATTTGTGATGGTTGTGGAATCGATGCGGTGCCCAAAATCGGCATTCATTCCAACATTTATGGTTTGCCATTCAACCGATTAAATACAACAAATAAAGTTCATGTTTTTGTAAATTTGTTTAACTACACCTAAATAAATAAGAATTTGACATTTTTGGCGCGAGGAACGACGACGACGTCTATTGAAAATTTATTACTTGCGTTCTTTCTGCTGGAGCATTTCATGTGCTTTTCGACGATTCATCTCGTGTGTTGTTGTTGCCGTTGAGAAAGTATATGAATACCGTTATTTGTGTATGTTTGTTTTTTTTTTAGCAAAATTTGATAGCGAATATTGCTGACGGCTGGTCGTGTTCGCAGTGAGATATGATCATCACACAGGCGATATAATTCACGTCAAAAGAGCAAATTTTCAATGAGCTTCTACGAAACAACCAGCTGGCTGTCTAATTTACGTAAGACATTCGACACGAATCGATGAAGTGAGTCTCTTCGAGGCGGTAGTTGAACGGCTCTCGATCTTCTTTTCATCATTTTCTGTCAGTTTTCGGCGTTCTGGCATTCTGGTGGCTTTCGCGACCGAATCTATCAATTTTAAATAACAATTGGTTCAGTGCGGCATTCAACGCCGCCCCATAATTTATGACCTGTCAAAGTGTTTAATACCCGTTCATCGGAAGGCAGATTGAGATTTTGCCTTCAAGACGCAATGTTCCGTTATGAATGAGTGGGCCTCTGTTATCAGATTTATCTTGTATGAAATTGTTTATTATTCATCAGCTCGAGCTCGTTATGCAGATTATTGATTCACAGAATCACTAATTCAACCTCCCTGATGACGGAAATCTTAGCCAGAGCTTTGCTCAAGCAATGTGAACGGTGAATTCGTAACCTATTTTTGAAAAGGGTCATTTTGTAAGTCATTCATAAATCTTGAGAAAACTTCAGAATTCTTCAGAAATCGCTTTGCTTCCGTCTATTGAACTTTGGAGTTTTTCAATCGAATCGTTGTTAGTTTGCCGGTTGGGATGAGCCATTCACCGCAATGTCGATGGTTGATGAATGCTTTTGGTTTCAAGTGTCTCGACGGTTGACGGTTCTTGGTGAGTTATGAGAACCGTTGCCGAAGGTTTTGCGTTCAGTCCATACTTAAAACTGGCTGAACAATTGGGTATTGCGTTCTGTTAATAAATTTACACATCATTTGCCCGACAAAGTTCCAAAATTTGCAGAGGTTAATCAAATGGAATTGATGCGGTCAATGGAATTTTGCAAGTTTGTGCAATCGAAACCGAACGAATCGAACGGACCACAGCTCAATCATAACTGCATATCGTGGACTAATTGCAATCAATTATTCTTGCGTGAAGAGATTCTCCATTTGTGTCAGGGAAATCCAATCAACTTCCAATTATGTATTGTGCAAAACCAAAGTCCAAATTGCCTGCAAATGATAACGTGATCCAATCCAAATATATGCACATTCTCCAATGCAATTTAGCAAACACCCAGCTCAGCAAAAACCCAATTGAATATTTGTCTTTGATCAAAGCGAATCTTCTACAATTTTGATACATTAACAAATAACGACGTCATCATCGACACATTCGAATTCCCAGCGAATCAATCAAATATTTGCTCTGTTGGTTTTCAGCGAACGTGTCGATTCGACGTAAGAAATTCATTTAGAACTGAATCTCCGGGCATGGTTTCAACTAGCAACTAAACCACTTCAACTTAAAAGCCATTTTCCTATCCAGACGACGTCCGCACAGGCCGACTAATCTTCGCGTGGGTAGGCATACATTACGACTCGCCACCATCGCCATATTTGACATTGACGATTTATCCATCACAAATTTTTGCCACATTCTGCATTGAATCACACGAATGAGACGCACATTGGTCGGCAAAGTTATCTGGTCGATAATAATCATAAATTATGTCGAGCTTATGAGTTCTGTTTGGGGTCTGTCCCGCAACCGCCATTGACGCACATCGATTTATTCGATGGTCGGTTGTGATTCATCGACGCAATGCGCTCTGCATTTCACCTCATCTCCAATTCGGAGGGGATGTTGCCCAACGAACGTATCATTGACGAATCATCCGAATGACCCCTAACTGACGCATTCCATCATTCAATTGACTCGTTGCCAAAAACAACTTTTAATCGTTTTGGTTAGCGTTCGAATGGTTCGCTCGGCACAAAAGGTCTGATGAGATGTATTGACTTGTCTCGTTCTTGAGTTCATTCGCCAGAATAATGAAATTTTCCTGGATTTCTTTGTTTTTCTTGCTTTCTTGGTTTGTTCGTTTTGTTTTTGTTGTTTTCTCCATTGCAGCTTCATCGTTTCTTTTCTGTAAAGTCTGTTTGGGGAATGAGCACAGCTCACATACAATTTCTCCATCGTTCGAGCAATCCTGACATGTGTTATTTCCAACAGAAGCATAGCACCCAATGGGATTATTTGCTGAAATAATATTATTCAATGGTGACGATGACTATGCCAACAACAACATTGACACGATTGGCGAACGGCTGAAAACGATAAATATTTTTCTATTCCAACATTAGCTCGCATTTAATCCACAATGGCTGATGGATAAGCATTCGCCAGTCGAGAGTTAGTGGAAGCGCCAACACCAACAGCAACAACAGCGTTCTTGTCGAACGATGGTTTTTCCGTTTTCAATTATTTGCCTTGACGATTCGACAGCAGAAAACGACAAATCCAATTGTGAGTCAATGAGCCGACACATTGCTAAGAGAAGTCATTCCCAATGCTTGATGGCTAATGTCCGCCATTCTTCGTTTCTTTCAACGGATTTTTCCACCGAAACGATGTTGACGTTGAATCGACATCGTGGCAGCCATGTCAATCTCCAACCACCGCGAAATGTAGTGGCTTACTTATTTTCCATTTTTATGCACTGCATACCCCGGTGTCAATTTGATAGGTGAGGCCAATTAATGCAGAGCTCAGAAATACCCGAATCAAAAATGCATGATTTTCATTGCAAGTTCACAAGCAATTAATTAATTATCGTTAGAAAGTGGAGCCCCCCGCCCTCCCTTCCCCGAAAATAAGTTATACTTGGCAGAAAATGAAGAAAAGATTTCCCACAAGTTTCACCTCTTTCCCTCCGTAAAATGGAAAAAGGTCTAGATTGTCGTCAGAGTTAATTGCGACGAAGACAAGTGCATGGAAATCGAACGGAAAATGCATTGGTTGACGTGGCTAATCAATCAGTTGTCATCGAAATATTCAACAGTCAACACCGCGTTTCGCATTTCGGACAAAAACCAAAAATGGAAGTGCTCGCAACTGCTCGTTGGTCATTGCGACCTCTGATCGATCCCGCTTGCGATCCGCGAGTTCTTCGATATTTTTCAATTTCGTTAAGAATTTCATTCTCTTTTTGTCTCTTTGGATCAGTCTGTAACGTTCTCGAAAACGTTGATAGTTTAACTAAAATCGTTCAGCCACTTGTTGTGGTAACGAGCTTTACATTGGGGTTCATCATGTGGTTTTCAACACTCCACCACAAACAAGACATTTCAGACATTTTGAACGGACTGCAGGCCATTGTTGATTCGAGTGAGTATTGCCAGCGAGAGGGAGTTGAACTCGCCAGTGACGCATTGGGTTTTTCAGAAGCCAAATCCCCGCTGATGTACTTCTATCGAAGGGCAGAACGAATCTCATCGAGATTTAACCGAATGAATGCGTTTTTCGTGGGTATCATCGCAACCATGGCGTAAGTGACTCCACTCGGAATTCGATCATGAAGACTGATTATGCTTCTTTTGTCGCAGGGTCTCTTGGCCGTTGCTGTATTGGTTGGTTCAATATTTTGGATTGGCCAACAAAATAGACCAACGTTTCTTGCCCGTTGAAATCAGGTGATTGGCGTCATAGACGATTCGTACAAAACTCATATTTTGTCATTCCATTGTAGCATTCCTTATTTGGATCCGTTAAAGTCCCCAATTTATCAATTGGCCTTTTTGGGGCTATGGATTGGTGATTTGTGCGTAGGTGTTTTGCACTACGTCGCTGGTG
The DNA here is from genome assembly GCA_027564135.1 of Lestremia cinerea. Classification (NCBI taxonomy): domain Eukaryota; kingdom Metazoa; phylum Arthropoda; class Insecta; order Diptera; family Cecidomyiidae; genus Lestremia; species Lestremia cinerea. Next base: position 5,651 of record JANSTV010020781.1, read on the forward strand.
GGTTTTTCGTTGGCGTCTGCTCGTACGTTGTTGCCTCTTTGGAAGACCTTCGGATTGCCTTCAGTCAGCTCAGAGACAAGTTAGTGGAGTTGAAAGTTCCATTCAAGGCTTACCGATTCCATTTCAGGGAAGACAAGGCGCTTATGAAAGATTTAACTGAAGCGGTGACGTTCCACATTGAAATCCTTCGAATTTGGGAGCTGCTCGCGAAGACGATGAGTGAAACTATATTTTTTCTGTTCTCGATTGACGCTTTCGTTTTGTGCCTGTGCTTGTTTGGAGCCGTCATAGTGAGTAGCTGCTCTCGCTCGTGTCATATTAGTTGGATTAACACGTAACGTCTCACACACAGGAAATCAATCTGATTTCCATAGTTGCCATGACGTTTGTCTTGGTGACGATGCTTGCCTACTGTTTAGTTGGCGAGATGATGAACAACGCATTCCTCAAAATGAACGAGGTGATCTATTTCTCGACCGAATGGTACGCAATGCCTCCCCGATTCCGAGGCCAAATCGTCATGATTTTACGACAGGCGCAAAATCCAATTTTTTTGAGGGGCCTTCAGCTCACCGCTTGGGAATGCTCACTCGAGAATTTCACGAATGTAAGTCAAATCAAGCAACCAAAAAGTGACCAACGACAGTCAGCGTTTTTGAATTTGCAGGTGATTGATTTCTCGTTTTCGCTTTTGACTTTCCTGCGATCATTCGTCTGAGCGGTTTATCCTGATGATTGGGCTCAAATCTAGACGCCCAGGTGAGCACGCCTCAGCTATCGAGGATCTGGCTAATCTTTACCTCTCTATCATATGTGATGATTGGCGGACAGAGGGGCAAAGAGAGACTCGTTCTAAATTTATGTGAGACGAGATGGAATGCCAAATGGAAAATTAGAAATGTAATTTCACAATTGTTGTAGTAAAGTTGTAGATTATCATTAAACGTGAATGAAAAAAACGTCCAATAAGTTTCTTTCTCAGTCGATGGAAGAGTTTTCAAAGTAATCCAAAAGTTTCCCACAAGTTTCACCTCTTTCCCTCCGTAAAATGGAGGAAGGTCGAAATTGTCGTCAGAATTAATTACGACGAAGACAAGTGCATGGAAATCGAACGGAAAATGCATTGATTGACGTGGCTAATCAATCAGTTGACATCGAAATATTCAACAGTCAACACCGCGTTTCGCATTTCGGACAAAAACCAAAAATGGAAGTGCTCTCAACCGATCGTTGGTCATTTGCCTAACCTCTAATTTATATCTTGCTGAAAGCTTCGGGGGCTGTCTGAAATCAGAACGTTAAGAATTCAGAGGCGGTATGCAGTGCATACAATTTGGCTACGATCAACTTCGGTTCCATTTTTAACGTTGTTTTTGTTGTTGTTGTTGTCGAAAAATTAAAACGCATTTTAACAATTGAAATCGCTCAAAACAGAACTGGCGCTAACCGGATCATCATTTTATTCACGATTTCAACACGATGACAAATCCTCCAAAAAAAAAAAAACCATCGAAAAGTGGCAAAACAAAAGCAAAACTTTGTCAGAACATCGAAAAGCGGATTTGTGTTGGAATAAAGGGAAAAGGAAGGAGAGGGTGTGTGTGGGAGATAGAGAGAGAGAGAGAGAGAGCGGGAAAAAACTTGTGATTTCTCATTCGCATGGCTTTCCACTGTGATTGAATTGCGTTGAATTGGCTTACGCATCAAACGAATAGGTTGAACGTGTGCCATTTGGCAATTGACGGCCGAGGAGAGGAGAAGGAGAGTGGGAGGCCGATACAGAATTTAAATTTCATCCGTAAAATAATCACATTTGCGAGGATTTGCGTCCGCAGGGTGTATAAACGGCCCTCGTCAAAAAAAAACGATTGAGTCATCGCTCGACCAATGGGGAACAATACGATGATCGCCCACACACAACAGCCGTTCGTCTTCGAATCACTTGGACGCGGAAATATCAGTTTCGAATCAATCAGCTTCGAAATGAGAAATATGTGAACGGAATATTTATCTGTGAATTGTCAGCATTGTCCTTCCAGCGTCGAGCAATATTTCACTGTCAAAACACAATGAGACGGAATGGCGATTGTTCTGCTGGCGACGTCGCTGGATGAGGTGGGGAAGGGGGCATGGTTGAGGGTGGTAGTGGGTGGTGATTGGACGTTGTAATTCCCGCACAGTTTTTGCATCGCATTTCCCATCATTTTAATCCCGAATTCGGCTCGTTAATCAAACTGATTCCCATTTACATAATAATAACATGATTTTTTTCTCGCAAATAATCATTAAAATATCGAAAATGTTATTAAATCTGCGTAAAAATATCAAAGCTGAGCCACAGCAAAACAATCCGATACATTTCGGCTAATCGTTTCGGATTTTTTAAAATGAAATATTTTTTTTGAAAATATCATTTTCATTGGCATTCAATGTTACTTGGAAATGAATAAATTAAGTCATAAATTCTCATTGAAAAATGAGAGTATTATGCTGGTTCATGCCAGACCGCTATTCGTACAATCGCTCCCTCGTTCCCACACAGCGCTTGCAGTCACAACATCATCCATCATTCACATCAACGGAACGAAACAAATGAAAATGAAATGTGGAAAAAAATGGTCAGCTTTTCGCAACGAAAACTTTTCCGGAGCGAATTTTCATGAATTCGTCAAAATTCCTCAGAAAAAATTATTCCAATTCATCTCGAGCGCTTTGCAAACGGAGCAAAGCGTTTTAATTTGTTGCGAAGCAGAAAACACGACCGAAAAAAAAACAGCAAAAAAACCGCAAAAAAAATTTTGATTTTCTCGAAAGCCAACCAACGTCCGATAGTTCGCTCAAACGAAACACACAAATTGAAATATCAGAAATGGCAGTTAAGCGCTTGTTTCCCAAACTTTTCGCCAGGATGGAAAATTGGTATGATCCAGGGGCGGCGACCGGGGTATTGGCAATGTCATGATTGGAAATTGACTGTGATTCTCGCCAACTGAACCGAACGACAATCGTCTGTCGCCGATGAACGTCATTATCGTGCATTGATGAAAGAAAATTGTCAAATGGGTTTTTGCTCGAACGCACACGAATGTTTGATGTGCGAACGTGACGTTGAAATCGCAACGCAACGCAACAATCAAAGGTGTTCCCGATTTGATGCGATTGTGTGTTGTGGAAACTTTGCTGATATTTTTTATGAAGAACATTTCTGTTCTTTTGTGTAGATTTTTTATTTTATCTTTTGTTTTTCTTCAATCTTTTTCTCTTTTTGAAAAGTTCGCCAAAGAGTTCAATGGCAAGTCGGAACGATAGACATGGTTAACTGCGTAGTAAGAGCTGTAAATTATAACGCAATTCCTCGTTCGTTTTTTCGCTCGAACTCGTCAGGCAAATTGTATTTTATTTTGTCAAGATGTGTCAGCATGTATACACTCGCTCCTCCGCTCACACTCACGCTCACACATCCTACATCAAAGTCAACGAGAATTTTGAAAAACTTTTCGCTTTTCGTGCACATTCATCGATTTGAAAAGCCTTGGCACGGCGCAGAGGGCGCATTTAATTAAAACGATTGACGACATTCGCTTCAGTAATTTGTGTCAGAGTCGACATAATGCACTTCGTGGCGATGGGCTCACGGCATTTTGGAGCGGAATAGAGGAAATGCCAGCAGAAAGCACATTCCCCCGAGCGAGCTTCACAAACAAAAGTTTTATCGCTTTTCTATTTCCCTATTCGAGTGTTTGATCGGTGGGATGGTCCGATGGTTTGGTCGGATGTTTGTATCGGCATTGTGTTTCACAGTCGAACGGAATTTGGTTGGCCGTCACACTCGGAAAACAGTGATATTTCTTTTGTTTCGTTATTGTCGGAGTCTGGTCATGTATTTTAAAAAGAGGAAACACCATGTTTTGGAAATCGGGCCCAGTCTGTCTGATTGCCGGAATCAATTCGACCTTATATCGCCCAGCTTTTATTGGATTCAATTTATTTTGTTGCTGAGCAAACACGAACGGTACGCGATGCAATACGAATCGGAAAACGGATTGCCTGCGCTGAGCTCCTCTTGCAAGGAGACGAGGTTAAGAGAAGGTTTACCGTTCAAGGATTGCCTTGAAGAGGCTTAGAGCTCACCCGGCAAGTGCACAAAGCCTCTTTGAACGAATTACATTCTGGCTGGAAACTGTCGTAAACAATTCAGCTGGCTGCAAGTCATCTTTTCCCTTCACTCCAACGAATCCGCTCTGTCTCGTTGGCTCGGCTCTTCTGTCCTGCAGCCCAGCCCCATTTCCTCATTAAAATGCATTTTGCCATCGCACAAAACGCTACATTTCCGTGAGAGATTATTTTCCATCATAAAAATTGCGAGAGCATGTTTTGGTCGGACGATTTTTCTTTCTCAAGCAGAGAAATTCACTTAGTCACCGCGACAATGGACAGGCTACGTTGCAACTGACTGCGGGTGTTTGTGTGTGCGGTGCATTGGTGTCGGGTGTTTGCTTCGTCGTTAACAATAAATTTTCCACTCTCGCGTCGACAATTCTGAAAGAAAATTTTGTGGAAAAGTGAAAATGTATTGTTGGTCGAGCTGGTCATGGTTTCCTTATCTCGCCCGGCCAAGATTTTTTTTCGCGATGCAACAAAAGTGTGGCTGCCGCAGGACGAAGCAAATTGCGCCTTCGAGATTATTCTAAAGAGTATTTTCGCCAAAAAAAAGCGTCTTTCCGACTGCCGAAGCGACACCGGAATTCCAGCCAATTTTTTCAACCGAAAAAAATGAATACCCAAAGAGTTAATATCGCTTCCGATATGTCATCGCAATGAAGCCGCTTCTGGCGAACGAACTGAACGAACCGAAGGAATTTCCTACTAACATGAAAGGGCTTTGCATGTTTCCACAAAATTAAATTAAAGCTAGTGAGAAGTTCGCCATTGAGTGGATCCGGAACGCGTGCCGGGTACAACAGCGTTTCCTTCACTTTTTCATTTGCAAAATTTTTCTGCCTTGTCGAAAAATATCCGACGATGAACCGATGCCATAGACGAAGAGAGAAAGAGAAAAAAGAGAGAGAAAGAGTATGAGAGCAAAAGAGATGCAATGTTGGAAGAAATGACAATTCGACGAGAATATATTGCAAAATAATCCTTTGGAAGTTATCATTCACCGCCTCTCGCACGTCGATTCGCCGATGTTTCGTCGCATAATATTTTGTTTATTTGACGCATCAGGGCCGACGATAATAAAGGTCAATCCAACGATATATCTTATCGGGCAATGTTACTTCTTCTAGCACAAGATACATCAGATTAATATATTGGCAAATAGAACGTGTGCGACGGTGGCCACGGGGTTGGGGCGATGGGTGCACGCCGGGATGAGACATGATGAAGCAAAAGGAGGAGACAGAAAGAGAGAAAGAGACAGAGAGAGAGAGAGTGAGAGAGTGAGAAAGAGAAAGATAAAGGCTGTATGAAAGTCTGATTGGAAAGCAACTTGCCAAATATGCAAAAATTGTATGGAAAATTGCTTGAATTATTTGAAAATGGTTTTTCCTGCAGGCGGTTATCTTCTGTCTGTCTGGCAACTATCACGGAAAATTGATTCTGTTGAGTTTTCAATAAGACTTTGTGAGAAACTAACGGAATCTCTCTAAACAGCAAATTGGCCAGGACATTCTGCAAATAGAAATCGTTACCCCAACATATGCATGGGCAGGCATACACACACAGGCACACACGTCGAGCCAGAAACAAAGAAAATCAATGCGGCGGGTCATGATTGTGAAACCAACAAACCTGAAGTAAACAAAGCCAAAAGAAAAAAAAAAAGGAAAATTTCGTCAAGTTTTCATTATTCATAAACCGTTTCCATGCCATGCGGTTGTTAAACCGAATGCAAATGGCCGATAACCGTTTGCGGTTGGTTCGCTGATCGTCGCTGAGTGGCCGTAAAACGACGACGACGCTGAGCCTTGGGCAAGAGAAAACGTAATGAGGGCTTTTTTCCTGCAAATTCCAACGGCTTGCCGAAAGTATGACGCAATCGTCGCCCGTCATCCGAACTACTAAACTACCGGCTATGATTATGTGATTTTTTTTCATAAAATCCAATGACGTGCTCATAACTTGCCGTCTGTTTTACGCGATGGTCATTGTTTTTGCCGACCAACGTCAATAAATTTCCATTTCGAATAGCCGGGCTTTGAGAGACGATATTCAAGCCGATTGCGATGGTCACCGTTCGATTGGATGGTCGAATGGTGAATGGCGTGCCGATTGGCGATATTCGCCAAATCGTAAAATCGGAATGATTTAATTAAAACGGATTCCTTCACTTAATTCGATATTCAAATTAGCGGATGGATAACTGTTATTTTCTTTCCATTTTTATTGCTGCGTTGGCGGTGGTTGAAATTTCTTTTCCTCGCAACGACTTGAATTTTTTATGCGAGCGACGGCTGAGGGCAAGGTGAGTTTCACAACTTTCCGTCTGAAATGTGTTTTCCTAATGAAGTGCATTCGAGCGGAGAAACACAACCGTTGATGCGAACAGTCAATGTTACCGTGAACATTTCCTTCTTTTCATCGCTCGAAGAAGAAGCACGTCAGATTGCCAATGCACAATGTTCTGCTGGTGTTTACGGAGAAAGGTCAAAACATTTCCCGGTTTTTTGCCTTTCAGTGGAAGAGCTCACAAGTTTTGTCTGTTGTTTCGCCATTTTTGCTCAGCAAATGAGACTTTTAACGCTCCCAGTTGGATGTTAACTTTGCTAATTCTACATTCAGCAAACGCATACAAGTTGAAAATTAAATTTCGCTCGATTTTTTTTTTTTGACGTGCGATTTTGGGAGAATGCTGGAAATGAGGTCGCCGCCAGTGCTCGTACATTCTGGCAACAGAGAAATGGAATGTAATTAATTAGAGTGGGAATGGGAATGGAGATGATGAAACTGATTCACGAACAGCATCATTGCAATTTAATTAATGCCGATGCTGATGGCAAAGCTCATATCAGATATTCGTTCGCAACCGTCTGTTTGGCAAACGGTAATTCCATCAACGGTTTCGTTTCATTCAAGCATGAAATTCGCTAGAAGATTTTTCAATGTTGGCTGGCACTTCAATTGCAATCCCGCTCTATATGTTCCTGTGAATTTGTTGACAATCGACCTCTCCCATTCGAATGGATTACAATCCACTCGACTGGCAAAGCTTTTTAGGGATGAAAAACAAGCGAAAGAATTTTCAATTTTCCAATTCACATTTCATGGAAATCAATCGTATGGTTTGCGAGCTAAACGAATTGGTGCCGTTTGTGCTGAGCATTTTTGTCGAAAGAATAAATCTTGGCGTTAAAAATGCATTCCATGGAAAATCGGTATTCGAATGGATTTGACTTTGGTAGAGTCGTCTGCGACCTTTGTCAATGCAATGCCGATGAACACTTGGATGATAACCGACGATTGTGGAGTGCATCTGCAAATTTGCATTGAATGACCGTCATTTCCATGAATCACACTCATTTTCCATGCGACAATTATTGGAAAATTACGACGATTTTCTCGAAATGACTTTCCACTTTGAATGATGGAAAAAAAACGAGAAAATGATTTAATGTTAAATCAAATAAATATTTTCTATGGCATTCGTCGTAGCTGCTGTTGGCAGAGGGGAATGGCTTCGTGTAAGATCCCTGCTGGCATTTTAAAAAGAAAATTTTGAGATTTTTATCGTCATTGACGCCCCCGCATCGTGGAATAATTTCCATTGAGAAGCTTTACCGCCGAAAATTTCATTAAAACAGACATTCAAAAGCTTTGTGTGGCTGCCGGTCGTGCTGATTGGGATTAGACGGGCTTGAGACGAGCAAATAACAAAACACGCCGGTGATGCGCGAGACAAGTGAACAACAAACAAACTGCAATTTCCCCGTTGAACACAGTGAATTAATGGCACAATTACCTATTCATTGAACGAACAACTGGAGATGTTCCAGCCATCGTCTACCGTTGCTCCGTGCCTGCCAGTTGACTGTTGTTTATCATTCTGACGTCACAATTGTTTCGCAATTCAAATGCAAAATGCTTGCGTTTGAATGAGATCCACGAGAGTGGCGGCTGCTCGAGGAGAATTTATTGAATTGAGGATGACATGAAATTAGGTTTTGTTGTAGAGCATCAGCTCAAATGCAATGCTTGCAGTAAATGGCGGGATTATTCCCGAGTGGCAACACAAATTCTGATGAGCCTCTCCTCGGAGCCCATCAGTTGGAATGTTGTTTCGCTTGAGGCCGTCCCGAAGAGACAAATCAAAACGAAAAGAAAAACAAATTGATGAAATTACGCTTGAAAATTGGAAATAAATAAACGAGAAATGGAAACATTTCAGAAATTGCGACGACCCAAGTAAAATTGGATTCTGTTCGAGCATTTCGCAATCAACGCTGCGTCAATTGACTGTCTCAATGCTGGAATCAAACAACTCGTATTGAAATTAAAAAGTTGAAAATATGGTCGTGTCGAAGGGACGTCTTAATATTTCATTCATTTGACGTTATTTGCTCAACCAACAGATGGGTAACGGAGCAACAGTCAGGCGATTGACTGACAGTGGGTTCAAAGTGGAGCAAGTAAAAGATAAAGCGGGTGAAAGTTCGACCGATGCGAAAATATTGGAAATGAAAATTGGGCGCAGAGAAAACTTCTATTTCTCTTTGATTAGTTTATTTATTAAAAAATGACCCCTCACTTTGCCACAATGGCATTGTCTAGACGAGCTGCCGACGTGACACATTCTTGGACGGTCGCCTTCATGTCGGTTTGGTTTATTTGCTCAGGACATTTCTTGCCAATCGGCAATTTTATGGAAATATTTGTTCAAATTTTCCTTCTTTATTTTAAAGCTGAGTTTTTGGGGAGACTGATTTTTGATGGATGGCTCTTGAACTGTTGTGGAATGTGAGGAATCGCTGTCGACTGTGCACTCTCGGCGTATTAAAACGATAATGGATAATGGATGGACTACAACGATGCTCCTGTTGCGTTTCGGCATAGCATGGTGATTGACACCCTCATTGGCGATTACTGCAATTAAATGACGTACAAGATCAAAGTACTAGAACTTCGTACTAAAATGGTGTACTAAACAGACCGAATATCGTAATACAAAAACGATTCTCTGGAAATTTAAATACCTAATTCTTCTCTTCATCGAATTCCCATCCGAATTTCCGCCCGAAAGCTTTGGGAACCCTTTTCTCCATCGATTTTGTCAACGACTGCTCGTAAAGTAATGCATTCATCTGAGCATAAATTAAGCATCTCGCATAATTCACTCTAATTACGAATCATTTTAATTCCATTCATCATTCCGCCATCTGAATGTTCCCCAATGCTGCTTGCCTTGCAGCTTAGGCCACATCCTCAACGAAATACTTAATTATATTTGAAAGTTCCATTATCGAAACGCGACCAATCAATAAATTATCACAAACGTTGCTAATCATATACGAATTTGATGAATTCTCTCCGCAATGTAACGCACAACCCACTGATGTTTTGAAAACCTTTGAGCTCATGTCGAACGGAGAACGCTTTCGCCATAACGCAGGAACATCAGCGAAGATAGTCGGAAATCATCAACGTTCCACAGCAACAGCTCGTCTAGACGCCGGAGTCATATCAATATTTCATGCGATTAATGCGTTGTTGTTGTTCTCGAGTGAATCGCAAATGCTGCTCGATTAATACGAATCTCGTAAATAGTTTGGCTGCAACGTACGTTTCGAAAATGCGGCCCGGGCAAGTCGATGAAGCTGAGTGCAAGTGAATGGGAAGGGAAGGCCAATTCTGTTTCGACAATTCGAATGTTGTTTCATTTTTATTTTCTTCGAATCAATTTTATATATTTGTTAGCTTCCATTCCCACAGTCATTCGGTGATTCAATCAGCATCATGGGAATAACCTTCATCAATATCAATAATATTCGGCTCATAATTTCAATTTGGGACTAAGAAAGAAATCATGTCGATATGCGATGTGGGCCGACCCGCATCCGAATTCAATTCCACTCCGAAGATTCCTCCGAGATTAACAGCCAATATGTGCTTGTGCGTTCCGGTGTGTGTTCGAATCAAATGGAGAAGTGTTTTCCGATTATTTATTTTTCTTCTTTTGAATTTCGATAACGATTACAATCGCTTGGCATTTAAAATTGGATGGAACTGCTGTGTTTTCAATCATTGACAGAAACTTTTGGCCACAAACAAGGCGATTCCGGATCAGCCGTCCCCAAACGCCCTGGATCATTCATAAATATTGAAACAAGCTGCTAACTACATTGCCAATGGACTTCATTTTTGCGTGGCCATCCATCCCATCCCTAAACTCAACAAAAAAAAAATAAGTTAAAAAAATCGAAAATTTCACCCACCGATCACACCTCGAAGGAGTGATTCAGGCGAAAAGTGACCAATGGCAATGTTGTTCCAAATGAACTA